>VYZW01038783.1:173496-379575 GCA_013401315.1 Balaeniceps rex | reverse complement strand
GGCCGGGACCGCAGCCGCTGTGCCCCCGTGCCAGCCGCCCCGCCATGACGAGCCTCTTCCGTCGGAGCAGCAGCAACAGCAGCTCGCGTGGCGGCTCCTCCGCCCAGGAGCTCAACAACAGCCGCCCCGCCAGGCAGGTCCGCCGGCTGGAGTTCAACCAGGCCATGGAGGACTTCAAGACCATGTTCCCCAACATGGACTACGACATCATTGAGTGCGTCTTGAGGGCCAACAACGGTGCCGTGGATGCCACCATCGACCAGCTCCTGCAGATGAACCTGGACAGCAGCGGCTGCGATGACAGCTCGGACTCGGAGGACAGCATCCCCCCCGAGGTAACCCTCGCCGGTGGTCCCCGGCACATGGCTATGGGTGGGGGTCCCCTGCCTGTACTCCTGGCCACCACGGCTGGCTCATCGTGAGTGGGCAGCTCAGTCTCATCCATGAGAGTAGCACCTGGGCATGGTGCTACTTGGCTGCTGTGGGCAGGCAGAGATTTGAGTGCCCGATTCAGCTGCTCTGGCGCGTGCAGCCTGGCTGGTTTGTCTTGGACAGTGCTTGAGGCTCAAGCCGAAGCACCCTCCTCCCTCCCTCCCATCCCAAAACCCAACAGAGACCCTTGTGCTGCTGTCACAGGGCCCCCAAGGGCTGTGCGCACCCAGGGACAGGCTCAGCGGCCCACCCGAAAGGTGGTGCCTCGTCCCTCAAGAGCAGCACCTCCAAACCCTGCCAAAAGCCCCCCAGTGCGGGGGGACCGATGCCGGGAGGTTGCCCCCATCCTCTGCAGCGGTGTTCAGCCGGTCGCGTCCCTGCTTCGCTGCCGCACGTGGGGGCCCGGCCTGGCGGGGAGCATTTCCCCGGCTCACCCTCACCCTGTCCTCTCGCCCTGCAGATCTTGGAGCGGACCCTGGAGCCGGACAGCTCGGACGAGGAGCCCCCTCCCGTCTACTCCCCTCCCGCCTACGAGAGCCAGGCGTTTGGCAGCCGCTACCCCCGCGCGCCGCCCACCCCGCCACCCCGGTGAGCCCCCAGCCCCGCGCCGTGGCTGCACCGCGCCTTCTGCTCGTGGTGGCTGGCAAAGCACCCTGCGCCGGCGCCTGGGGGGTCATGCTGCGCATTAGCTGGCCCTGGAAAGGGGCATCTGGCGTCAGTTTGTTAGGGCTGGGTGAGACGAAGCCAAGGGAGATGAATGAAGCTCACAGCTGGCTAAAAAATCCCTGTGAGGCCGTAAAAAGTGAACAGCTGAAGCGCCCGGAAAGCCGCTCCGGCAGTGCGTGGAATGGCAAAAATCAGCTACCGGAGGCGGGGAACGCTCGCCTCTGCTCAAAAACACCAGGTGCTGGGTGGCCGGGGCCCCGTGCGTTGTGGCTCTCGGCACCAGAGACCTCGGGTCAGTTTGACTTGCTGCCGCCGGGTCGCTGAGCCCCCCGGGGGTCTCTGGCCCTGCGGGGTGCGGGCTCTCCCCGGCAGCACCGCCTCGGCCATAGGCTCGGGACTTGCGGGAAAGCAAGCGCCGGTGCCCCGGCCGCCTCTGTGCCAGCCCCCTGGGACGAAGGCGCTGCCGGCTGTGCAGGCTGGGTGTGACATCTGGTGAGGGATGTTCATCGACTTCGTGAGCAAAATCCTGCAGTGCTCGGGCTCCCACAGGGCTGTTTTGTGGGAGTCTGAGCGAAATGGGGAGGAGAAGGGAAATCCAGCCTGCGCAGTTGCAGGGCAAGGCTTGAAAAGCAGCTCCCAAAGATTTCCAAGTCACTAGGAAAGCCTTTCGTGCTCAGAGCTAACGCCGTGGGTTTGGGGGGCGTGCTGGGGTTTTGAGGTTCCCAGGACAGCCAGCGGAGCCAGGCAGGGGCCTGCCATGACGTCGGTGGGTTTCTCCCTCGCCAAAGGTGCTGTCTGTGCTTGCTCCGCAGGACGGACGTGCCGGGGCCCGGCAGCACTCCGGCGCCCGGGCGCTACAGGAACTGGAACCCACCGCTCCTGGGCAACCTCCCTGAGGATTTCCTCCGCATCCTGCCCCAGCAGACCGCCGGCACACAGGTGAGGCTCGCCGCCCCTTCCAGCCCGCGCCCTGGCTCCACGGTGTGGCGTGGAGCACCAAACCTGGTCCTCGGCCACCCTGAGCTTGTAGCGTCTGCGCTCTGAAAGCATCTGGATACCGGGTGCGGACTAAACCAAAAGTCTTGGAGTGTTTCTTGTTGTTCAAGGCGAGACTGAAGTGAGCCAAGTGTAAAAGGGGAAGCCAGCGAGGCTTTGATGTTTTTCCTGCCATGAGCCCAGCGGTTAGTGCCAGAAATGCCACTTGCAATCTTACCTGCTACCCTGGTGAGGAGCAGCAGGACCAGAATACGCTCCTGGGGAGAGCGGCACTGCCAGGGTGCTCGGGGGCTGGTGCAGTGTAACGTGGGTGGAAAATCTAGTGCAAACCAGAGGATTTGCCCCTGGGAAATCGGAGTCCCCACGTGCTTCGTGGCGGTTTCGGAGCCACAAAGCTTGGGGTTGCGGGTGCCTTTCTGCCCACAGCGGGGCGGGCAGCAGGCAGCACCCTGTGGGGAACGAGCAGCCCCAGCACAGACCGCGCTGGGCACCCAGCTGGGCTCCGGGCACGCCGCATCCCCGGGGCGTCCCTCGGCCCCTTTGCTAACACAGCAGCCAGCCCGCAAATGGGGCCAGCGCCCTCCTGGCATGGCAAGGGGCTGGGGGGGCTGCAGGCACCCTGCCTTCCCCGTGCATCGGCTCCTCCCCGCCTTTTTGGCTCCAAAGGCAGCCTGCCACATTTTTGTAAATGATTGCCCCGCAAGTTGAGCTTTGCGGGCTATATTACCTTTCTGGGAATAGGAACGTGCCAATTCATTTGGGCTCAGGGGGAAGAGAGGAGCAGCTGCCCTTTTCTTTCCCCGGTAATTGTGTGCTTTTGCTTTTTATGGCTCTCTGAGAGCAGCTACAAATCAGATAAATATTGTAGGCGAGGATGAGGTTGCGGCTGTAGAGTGCGGCTCTGCTGCTCCTCAGGTGCGACCGCACCGGGAGGAGAGCGTGAGGTGCCTCGCGCAGGGACGTTTGTCAGCGGGAAATTGCAGTCTCTGCTTTTTAGATGGGGGGAAATAAAAGCAGTGACGCTGGCTGAGACCCTTCTCCCTTGCCTCCACGCCAGGTTCTGTCTTGGCTCAACCCCAAGGAGCTCTTCGGAGGCACCGGTCCCTCCTTGTGCCACGCTGTCCCCAGACCGAGAGGTCCCCGTTCCCCTGAGGGGCCCTGTCCCCCTTTGTCCCCTTTGCAGCAGCACTGTCCGGAGCGCAGCCATGGGGACGGTGCCCCGGGCTGTCGGCGCTGGGCGTAGGAGGGAGGGACCCCGCTGGGGAGCCGCAGTCGATGGCCATCGGGGCTGGGGGTGCAGTGGCGTAATGGAGGAGTGAAAGGCCAAGCTCAGCCTGAGGCGTTGCTGCAGGGAGCCTCCTGCACGCACCGGCGTAGGCACCGAGACCATCGACCGACCTCTGCCGTGTTTGCCTCCTGCCCAGGGCTCCCACGGCTGCCGGCAGCCCGTGCCACGGGGGCTCGCCCCACGGGGCCAGGGCTGCCTGGAGCAGGAGCGGCGGTGGAAGCAGTACCTGGAGGACGAGCGGATCGCGCTCTTCCTGCAGAACGAAGAGTTCATGAAGGAGCTCCAGAGGAACCGGGATTTCCTCCTCGCCCTGGAGAGAGGTGAGAAGCACCTTCAGAAACCTCTGCCTCCGCTTTTCGGGTGCGTGCCCCCCTGTGACACTGGCTGCCAGCAGCATTGCCCTGCCCGTGGCGGCGTGGCTCGTGCCAAAGCAGAGCCAGCGCAGGATGCGGCCAGGCTGGCGGCAGGTGGTCCGACCCGCTGACACCGTGCGGGGGGCTGCTCCCCGGGCTCCTGCTCCTGGAGCTCAGCCGCCTGCCACGAGGCTCTCCTCCCCCTGCCCACTCTCTGCGGCGTCTCTGGCAAAGCCCAGCAAAATCCATAGCAAGGAACCTTGGAGATGCCCTCCGAGCCCAGCTCGGCTGGTGCGCCCTCGCCAGCTGTGTGCCCTCCCCCGGTGCTGGCAGGGCCTGAACTGGAGAGCGGTTTTGCCATGATTGCTCCTTCCCTGTCACCACGCTCCCTGTCACCGGCTGCTCGCCCGGCACCGCGGGGAGGGTTCGAGGGTGTCGGTGGTTTAGCTGCCGCTGAGCGAAGAGCTGCCCTTCCCCTCCCTTGCGCTTCTGCTGGCTCCGAGCCCCCCGGCCGAGGGGCCGTCTCCCTCAGAGGTCTCGCTGGTGGTTTGCAGGGTCCTGGCAGCACCTTCACTGCAGGGCTCGCCCCCAGCCGCCGTGGCTGGAAACTCACCGGTGTGCTCACCGCATGCTTGCAGCGGGCGGGCAGTTCCAGTGCTGCGGTGAGAGGAGCGCTCCTGCCTGCTGTTGCGGGCTCCCACCAACGTGCTTGTGGTCGCCGTGCTGAAGAGAACCCCAGCTCCCTCCCTTGCCATCAGCCTGCCCCTCTGCAGCCGTGGGGGCCACGAGGGGAGAGGGGAGCCACGTGTGCTGCCTCGAGGGTCTGATCGAGCAGGGCGCCGGGCTTTTTGTTTTTCAGATCGATTGAAATATGAGTCCAAAAAATCCAAGTCGACCAGTGTTGCTGTCAGCAATGACTTTGGTTTCTCCTCTGTAATATCAGGTAACTTTCAAGATGCACATGAGCATCACCTCTCAGCAGCTCCTGTGTTCCCAGCCCTCTGCCACTGCTGCCTGCCTCCGGGGTGGCTGCGGGGGGAGGAAACTGGCTGATCCCTCCCTGCTGTCCCCCCGGTGCGGGAGGGGAGCTGTTGGGTGACGGGGATGGGTGCTGCTGCCCTCCCTGCCCTCCCCACGTGGCAGTGCTCCTGCGTCCTGCCTCCGTCCATCCCTGCGGGTGGGAGCTGGGATCCAGTTCCCAGGGGAGACAAAGCCCTCCCTTGTCTTGGCCGGAGCAGAGGATTGTGCCTGGGAGGCATAATGACTGTTCCTGGGTAATCCTGATTAACCTCGGGGAGCGGAGCAGCTGCCTGGGTCCAGAATTAGAGCTGGTGTCTGTCGATGTCCGCATGTGGGGGAGGTGAGACGCAGTAGCTGGGCGGCACGGCGGAGCTCCGGCTGGGCGCACGGCGCTTCGGGGGCACCCAGACCTGGGGAGGGGGCATGGGCCGAGGGGAGGGGGCACAAGGACGTGGTGGTTGGGGTCTCTGGTCCACCTGACGGAGTCACTGGGATGCCTGAACTTCTGCTCCTGATCCGGTGGCCCTGCTGTCCCGGGTACTGGGCATGGGCACGATCTAATACCCAGAGTGCAATTAGTGCCTGGGGTGATTTGGGGCTACTGTCCCTGGAGCAGCACACAGGGAGGGCTCCGGCTCTGCAGCGGTGCTGGTGGTGGGACTGAGCTGCTGCTCGCCCCACGTCAGCTCAAGGTGAGCAGCCCCGTGGGGCTGAGGGTGTGCTGCAAGCCGACGTCTCTGCACCCATGGTCTCGGGGGTTCTATCTGCAGAGGGTCCTCGTCCAGAGCCACCCCGGCGTGCCAGCGCCCTCGTCCTGCCTGCTCTTGCTCAGCTCTGCTCGTGGCAGGGCTGCGTTTCGCTAGCGCTGGAATTGGGTCATGGAAATTATTTGTCTCGAGCCTCCGCTTGCCGCGCACGCACTCCCGGTGACCAGATGTTTGCCTTCCAGGTGACGTAGCCCCCTCTGTAACCAGCGAGGCCGGCGGTGCCGTGTCTGACGATGCCTTATTCAGAGACAAATTGAAACACATGGGAAAATGTGAGTGGGTTTGCAGGCTCCGTGTTGGCAGCGGGGACGCCTGCGAGGGCCAGAGGGGAGGCGGGAGCGGGGCGGGCAGGGGAAGAGCTGGCAGCATTGCCTGGCGCTCGCCCAAGCGCTGCGGCGCTCCCCGCTCACGCAGCGTGTCCGCTCGGCGTGCACGTGTTGCGTGTGCACGTCAGCCGGCACGCGCATGTCTGCTAGCACGTGTGCGTGGGGGTTTCTTGTCACCTCTCTTGGCAGCTGGGCACACACATCCCCGTTACCCCGCAAGTCGCACAGAGGGCTGGCACGCTGGCGGGCAGGGCACAGGCCATTGCCCGCTGCGGTGGCACGTTGTGCTCAGACAGCGCTCAGCCCCGGCAGTGGTGCTTCAGAGTTGAGTTTCTGTCTGCATTTTACAGCCCTGGGTTGGTGCATCCCTGCCCTGCGGTGCTCTCCTCCCGGCCCTCCCAGCCACAGGGAGCTCCCGTGCCGCGCCGGCGCTGGGTGCCAGCACGACGGACAGGAGACGGAGACCTGGGTCTTCATGCCCCAGCTCTGCACTGTCCGTCTGTCCCTGGTGCACATGTGGCTTGTGGCCTGAGTCATGGTGTTGGGGAATAGAGGAATTTCTGAGCAGGGCTTGCGTCAGTCCTAGAAAAGCAAGCAGAGGGTTTGCTGTAACTCTCCCTTTTCCAATCCTTTCCTCTTAGCAAGTCACAGCCCGCTTCTCCCGTCACAAAATAGACCGAGGTCTTTGGGCAGCTTGAGTTGGGCTGCAGCCAGCTGAGGCACTGGGGATGTGTGGGTCAGCCGCGGGTAGGGAAGGTCATGAAAATCCCAGTAAAAGGGTAAAAACATCAGCACCCCCCGCCAGTGACCAGCGTGTCCCTGTTGGTTGCAGGACCCGGCTCTCCGAGCCTGGCAGCCTCGCGCAGCCCTGGTGTCCCCAGGCAAACCTGGGGTATTGCCGTGGGGCATCGGGGCGCGGGCGGCTCTCGCACCGCTGGCCCCGGCCGTCTCCTCCCCATCACCCATGGCAGCTTTGAGAAGGGTTTTGGGGTGAGACCCTCACCCGGCTGCTTCCTTCCAGCCACGCGCAAGAAGTTGTTTGAACTCGCCAGAGCCTTCTCCGAGAAGACAAAGATGAGGAAATCAAAAAGAAAACACTTGTTGAAGCACCAGGTGTATCCTAAAAGGAGCTGGGGAGCGGCAGAGGGGGGTGTGGGGCTGTCGGAGCGGCCTCGCTCAGGTGCTCCCGGGGACTCCCCGGGGCCATGGTCTGGCCGGAGCCTCCCGGCTGCCTCTCGCAGCTGGGCCATGGGCAGGGAAGGGCGATTGTTGTGCTGCAGCCATGTCCTGGCCCCACGATTGGTTTTCCTTAGCGGAGGGCACAGCCTGGGGACAGCAGCTTCCACGGCAAATCTTCTCGACGATGTCGAAGGACATTCATGCGGTAAGAACACCGTGCCGTGCTGTGCCATGCTGTGCCGTGCGTGCTGTGCTCAGCACGGCTAGCTGAGGTCCCGTGGTGCCCGGCCCCGTCCTGCCCCACACCATCACCTTGCTTGGGGATGGCTCCCATCAGGTCCGTGCCGCGGCATGGCCACCCATGAAGCGGGCTCGCTCCTGGTCCCACGCAGCTTTCCTGTGAGCCTGTGCTTGCTGGGGTGACCGGGGACGGGATCTCTCTTGGGGAGCCTTGAGTGGCTTGCAGCTGGGATGTGCAGCCCTGCGGGGTGTGTAGCGTGGAGTCGGGGCGCAGTCCTGGCAAATCTGTCATCAGCAGATTTGCAGAGGTGGGTCTTGGCAGTGGGTTTTGTGCCAGCCCAGACCACCCCGGGGCTGGCTCAGGTGTGACCATGTGGCAGAAATGTCCTCGTGGGCCAAAAACTCCTTCCAGTGTTCTCAGGCGTGTTCTGAGTGTCCCTGCACCCCAGGCCCTGGGAATTGTCTGTCTGGGTGAGGAAATCCCTGCTCCGGGGCAGGGGCTGGGCTGCCTCCCCGCTGGGGCACCTCAGTGGGGCTGGGACGATGGCGCGGTGGCCGGCGTCCTGGTGTGGAAGGAGCTGCAGCCTCCGACAGCCCCTGCCCACCTCTGCCTTTCAGATGAAGACTTCCAAACACGGAGGCAGCAGCTCCAGGAGGAGGAGGAGATGCCGAAGGAAGGGCAGTAAACGGTGAGAGGCATCTGGGGACATACGCTTCCCGGTGAGCATGCAAACAGCCGTGTCCATCTGTCCGTCCTGGCGGGAGGAGGGAGCCAGGTGCTCTGGGTCAGGTCCAGAGTGCGTCTGGGTGGGCACAAGCCCCGTTGGTGGCTGTGGGTGCTGCAGCTGGTAACAGCCCCAGGTGCCACGATGGGCCGGTGCCGGTGCTGGCCACGGTGCGATGGAGGCTGAGCATGTGCCATTCTCCTTCCCTCCCTTCTCCCCTCCAGGTCCCAGCGCTGGGGTTTATTGCTGGCACAGAACGTGCACAAGGCTTCATAAGAAGATGGCTGGAAAAGGAAAAAAACCTACCCAACAAATAACCCAGATTTTTGGCTGTTCCCCCTCTGCTCTTGTACTCCTCTGAAGTACAAGTATTGAAGTGAGGCACAATGTTTTCTGACCGGCGGTTTGAAAACAACTTCTCCTATCTAGCAAATCAGCCAAAAAGGAAAAATAAAAGGAAAAAAAAAAAGCCGGCAGCTGATGTGAGCTGCTGTGGAGGAGCCAGTGGAGCTCAGACTTGGGAGAAGCAGCATCCCCCCTGCTCTCTCGGTCTGAGCCGCGTTGCAGGAGGAATGAAAATCAGTTGTACTAACGAGGATGCCTTCACACGTGGGATCTGCTTGGCCGGAGCACTCCTGAACATATCTGTGTAGTGATCTGATGTAACTTTACTCTGCGCACACAGGAAAAAAAAAACCAAACCACGTGAGAAAGAGAACCTAACAGCCGTTGTCTACTATTGCTAGGAGTAATGAGCAGAGATTCAGATCAGGTAATAGTCAAATAATGTAAATTGTTTATAAAAGGAAAGGCCTTCTTTTCCTAGGCATTTCACTTTGAATTAAACCTTTGCCTTCGGCATTGCTAAAACTGCCTTGAAGTCCGGACGCTTTGTGGGCCGTGGTGCGGCTCACCTCCCGGCCGGCCGGGCAGCACCAAGGGCTGGATTTCGCATCGGTTTAACCCTCACTGCCGAAGCAGGACACGTCCCGCCGGGTGCAGCGTGCCGCTGGTGGTCCTGGCTGCCGGGCGGGGTGCTCCGGGGATGCCCCCCGCCGTAGGTAAGATGCAAAGCCCGAGCTGGGGGGTTCACAGCTGAGGCCGGCAGAGGCATTTTCGGCACGGAGAGTTTGCACAAGGGCTTGCGAGCGCTGCCGGGTTTGGTGCAGGGTTGGGGCTGGCCCGGTGGCAGGAGCAGAGCACCCTTCCTCGTGCCCGCCGCGGGGGCTTGTCTCACCGAGGAGCACGGTGGAGGGCTGGGGGGGGCTGGCAGGCAACGCTTGAATCATTGCAGCTTTCGGAGATGCTGTCAGGCTAAAAATAATTACGTAAACAAATTCCTTCCCTGTGCAAGTAACGAGTGACGAGCGTAAAGTCAGAAATCGCTCCCGCCAGCACATTTTCTGCTCCTTTATCGGCATAATCTGTTTACTGCTAAACGCGGGAGGTGGCTGTAGACGTGCCTGCTTCACTTTCTGGCTCCTGCGAACCAGCACAAATGTTGCAAGATTGGAGCTGCGAAGGCGGCAGATGCAGAAACCCCAGCCATCAAACACGCACGCAACTGTTTTCCCTGCCTCTCCGCGGGGTTTGGTAACAAAAGCCCACATTGCAGGCGCTGGCTCCCGACAGGCTCCTTTTCAAACCCTCCCGGAGCCCGCATGCCTTTGAAGTGGGCGCCAAGATTTCTTTCCCCGCGAGCGGCGCAGCCGCTGCACCTGTTGAGCGCCGCTGCCGTCGCCCCCGCAGCCGCGGCGGGGATCGGTGGGGACCCGCGCGCTTCGCCCCTCCCTGGGCCCCGGCCAGGACCGGGGCTGCTTCGAGGGGTCTGGGGCTGCGGGGTCTGGGTAGCGTCCCGTTAGCACCAATGAAGCGCTCCTGGCAGCACCGGCGCTTGGCCAAAGCCCGGGGTGGCGAGTGCGAGGGCAGGCTGTTTGCACTGGGCTGGAAGCGCCCTGGGACGCCGGCAATCTTTGGGTTCCTAAAATCAAAGCAGCAGCAGACCTGCCCCAGCGAGCCGATCCCAGCTTTGGTGTCTGCTCCCTTTCTTTTGAAGGAAGGAGAGAGGAGCACCCCTTGAGTCGTGGCAGCCCGGCCGACAGGTTAGAGCCATCCCCAGCCACGCTGGCCTTGCCTCGACGCGTGCGGGCTCCGCACCCGCCCTGCTCCCTGCCGTGTGCCCGGCTGTCGGGCGGAGGGAGGTGCTGGAGCGGCACAGCGTGCCTTGCACCCGGCTGCTCTGCACCGTGCGGGGTAAGATGGGTGTCCCTGCCTGGCTCGGGGCACAAGCGTGTCTACGGGTGCAAGGGGCTAAGTGTGAAGCTGGGGCTTTGCTGCTGGGAACAGAAGGTCCGTTAGTCCCTGGGTGGGATTTTTATTCCCAGCCTGAGACTGGTGGAGAGAGAGGAGGGCTCCTTTCCTACCCTCCGCTGGCTCTGAGGTCTGTGGGAGGCTGCCGTTACTCCCTCCCAGTCCAAAGCAGATCTCTGCATATTTGGAAGAAAATCAAGCTTGGAACCAGATCAGCTTGTCAATGTTCCAGCGCCTCTTAGCTACCGAGGGCTTAACTTTCAGCAAAGTTTCCATGAGCGCAGGAAGCACTGGCAGGCAGTCGGGCAGGAGCGCAGGCTCTTGCAGGAAGGAAATTCTGCTTCTCCCAGCCGAGGAGGCTGTCACTGGAGGGCTGGTCTGGCGTGCAGGGAGGAGAGGCAGCAAAGCACTTGTGCCCGGGCGCTTGCAGCATGTCTTCCCGCTGCCGAGCCCTTGGAGGGTTTGCCGTGCTCCTCATCCGTGCTGGAGGACAGGCTGCGTTGTGCCGTGGCTGCGGAGGATCACGTTGAGCTCTCTTTGGCAGTCTAGCGCGGGGCGAGCCACGTTTCGCATCACGTCACAGGTCAGTCCTGCTGGAACCGTTGGCTTTAACAGCAGCAAGTGGCGTAGTGGTAAATGCCGCTGCTCCTTCTCTCCCCTCTCTGCTCAGCCTGCACGTTAGTTGGCGTGTTGCCTCCAAGTTGCCTTTGTAACCCAGCCGTAGTTTGCTGGTGGAGAGGAGCCCGGAGGTAGCAGGCTGCCTCTGCTTTCGCTTCGGGCTGGTCTGGCTGAGCACGTCCCCGAGGCGTCCGGCATCCCCCGCTCCCTGCGATGCTACCTGCAACCCGACGGAGCCCGCGCAGGGCTGCGTGCTGGGGAGCAGGGCTGCAGTCCCCTGAGAAGACGGGGAGAGGAAGGGCAGCTTGGGGGCTGCGAGGAGCGTGGGGAGGCGATGGGTGTCACTGTGCAACCTCCGCTTGCTGCACGTGGTGGGTGCGACCCCCCCGCCTCACTGGCTCTGCCGACCCTGCCCGCAAAGGTTTTGCGTTGGGTGGGTCCGGCAACACGCGCTAACCACGAAGGGTCCTGCGCCGAAAGCGGGCACCGCACCCGTGAGCACACAGGGTTGGCAGCGGGCTGGCAGCATGCGCTTCGTGGCGGCTTGGGGATGTCTTTGCTAACCCAGTCTAACAACTTGCCCTTAAATATCCTAGGCTAGGCAAAGCCTCTCTGAATGATGTCACTCTGTAGCCATTTCAAAATATCTTGGAGGCACAAAGCATCATTTTAATGGAGGATGAAGAGTGATTGTTTTTATGTCCTTTAAAAAAAAATCAGGTCTAATGAGTAGAAAGGCCACTAAAACCGGCTTGGAAGCCAAAATGCATTTCTTACATAAAAATGTACAATTCTCAGTGACGTTTGTATCACTTCTATACAAAATGGTTTAAAGAGAACAAAACAAAACAAAAAAAATCTGTGACGTTTGTGAGTGTTGCTATTTTAGAACTTATTTCCATAAGTGATTTTTTTCTTAAAGATGTTTAATAGTAATTCATATAATAAAGTCCTGTTGTACTCTTAACACTTGGGTGTATTTTGCTTTTTTGCTCCCATTTCTTTACGGGGGGCGGGGGGGAGAAAGAAATCAGGGTAGGGAGGGAAATGCCAGCTCTAGCTGTACCCCTCGTTGCTCCAGATGCCCAAAAGCCCCCCTGGCTCGCTGCCTCCCTGCTCCTGTCGGTGCAGAATTTGTATCTGATGATCTCAAGAAAGCGAGTGCGGTGGGAGACCCATCGCTGGTGAGCCCAGGAGCAATTCCTGCTTCCCCCTGGCAGGGTGTTTGGTTCAGGAGCAGGTCCCCTCGGGTGCCTGTTCTGGGAGGACGCGCGGAGAGCACCGGAGCGAGCGGCAGCGAGAGCCCAGGACTCGGGGGAAGCCCTGGCGCAGGCGAGGATGCTTTGGGGATGCCCCGTCCCCATTCCTCCCCGCTTCACCTCGGCAGGCAAAGCCCAAAGCACGGTGGGCACGTGGGGCACCCACCGCTCCCCTCTGCTGTCCCCACGCCAGGGTTTCGGCCAGGGTCCAACACCAAGGGCTCCACTGGGACTGCGAGGGTGGGCTCTGCACTGGGGAAGCCCCCCTGGCACCGAGTGTGTTGGGGAGCAGAACCGCTGACCCACGCTGGCAGGGGGGACTGTGCCCACGGGTCCCTGCGGAAGCTCCCAGCACGCCCGTGACCAGCTACGCATGTGGGGACCTGCCTTTCAGGAAAGAGCGGAAAAGGAAAAATGCTGTGGCTTACCCGCTTCGTTCTGAAAATAACAAGCCTCTCGGGGACAGGGCGTGTGAGTTTTCTTTAAACTGTTTCATTAGCTATCGCCCAGCAACTCCTCCGTGTCTGTCAAGCAGGCGGTCTGGCTCCTTCGCGTTGTCTCCTGGCGGAATGGAAATACGCTATTATAATGAATTATTTCTGAAATATGTGTTATTAATCTCCAGCCCTGCACATTTCCACACCGTGCCGAGCTGGTGGGATTGCCGGGTCTGCAAAGTTGGAGAGCGTGGAGCTGGATGGCGTTGGTGGAATTGCTCCCGAAGGGGCTGGTCCCAGCATCGCTCCTGTAGGGAATTGCCTGCTCCGCGCTGGCCTTGGCTTCCCCTTCCTTTCATGTTCCCCGTAACAGGCTGGAGGCGGAAAACTTTTGGTGAGAAACTCCTTGGCGGCTCAAAAAGCAGCACATGGACCCAAAAGTGAGGGAGGGTCTCTGCCAGGGAAGGGCAGGTGCCCGTCAAGCCCCACTTACAGGAGCTGTGTCCTCAGCCAGCACCCAAAACCTCGATCTCAAGCCCTTCATTTTGGGGAAGAGTAGGACTTTTGGCCTGGCTGGTCTGTGCCGTGGTGAGAAATACCCCCGGGGCAGCCTTAGCAAGGCAGGGTCTGGCCAGAGGGGCTGTGAACCACAGGGAACCACTCCACGCCTCCACCTCCCCTTGCCGTGGGCAGCCCACGACGCGCAGGAGGAGGGTTATTTCCCGGTGGCGGGGAGCCGCAGAGGCTGCGGGGCACGGCGCTCCGTGGGCAGCCCGGGGGGCACACGGAGCATGCCCCACGCTTGCGGGGATGGGGCTGTGCGCCCACGAGGGATGGGACGGAGCCTGCTTGCCCTGCGCCAGCTGTCCAGGAGCGGCTTTCGCTCGCTGGCGGGATTAGAGCTCCCCAGCCTCACGTGTGGCTTGGAAACCTTCCCTGTGAAAGAAGATGCTGGAAAAAGTCACGGCATTCTTGCCTTAAATGTCAAAAGCATCGAAATGCTGGAGAAACCCTGGATGTCGCCTTCCTGCGGCGGCCAAGCAAGCTGTTGGGAGCCCGCGGGGGAGCCAGGGCTTTTTCAAAGAGCTGAAAAGACCAGGGCCTGCCCAGTCCTTTGAGCAGCTCAGATGCAGCCCTGGAGCGGTCCCAGCAACTCCCTTTTGAATTCTTTTGCTCTACGGGGGCAACGTTTTTTCTTTCAAAACCGTGTTTTAAGAAAACCGGCAGCTGAGAAAAGCCCAGGGATGAAAACTGTAGTCAGATGACGACGAATGCTAGAGGTGTTCTAGGCTGGCACCCAGTACCTGCTGGCTCTCAGTCTGCGGTGGAAATTTACTGCCCCCTTCCTTCCCAAGGCTGGAAGATGGAAGGAGGGATGTATTTTTTTTTCCCCTTCAGCTCATTCCCAAGCTAAGGGCTGCACCTAGTGACCGGGCACCGCTCGCTGCCACGCACGGCTCCAAGTCAGGTTAGTGGAAACGCTGACTGGGACACAGGGCAAATAGCCTGGGTGTAGCTGCCGGATTTTCTAAATCAAGGTAAAAAACACAGACTGGGGCTCTGTGCTGGGCAGCCAGGCACCGTCTGCTGCCACCTCCTGGGCCCAGCAAGCAGTGCTGGGGCTGCCCAGGGCAGGATCAGGCCATGGTGCAACTCCCGGACAGGGCTTGTGCAAACCACGGCAGCAAATCCCACCGTTGGCTCTCCGTCTGGGTGAGACCCAGCACCAAAAGGCAACCGGGGCGAGACTGATCCTCCCCGCATCCCGCTGCTGGTGATGGTTTGCAGCCCAGTGTCACCACCGGTCCCCAAGCTCCTTGGCTGCCATGGGGACACGGCGGTGCTCAGCTGGGGGACAGCAGACAGGGCAGATGTAAAGTGCTACGGGTGGAGGGGACGAGCCCCGGCCTCTGGGGACATCGTTCCTGCCGTACGGAGAGAAATGACTTCACTGAGGAGGCACAGGCGCAGCATGCAACGGCAATCTCTGACGTGTCCCCACCTCGTGGGACCGGCCAGCATGGGCGACAGCAGCTCCTCCTTTCCTTGGGACCGTGCCCCTCGTCCGGGGCAGCTGCCCTCCTCTGTCACCCGCAGCGGTTAGCCGAGGCTGGCAGCGGGGCAGCCCCAACGGCTCCGTCAGAAACCGGAGAGGGCAGCCAGGGCGCCCTGCCAGGGTCCGCACGTGTTCAGCGAGCGTAACGGGGTGACAACTGCCGCCTTTGCGGCTGGGGTTCATCCGCCCTCTTGGTTTGCCGGCGCTCACAGCCCTAGCAGGCCAGGGGGGCTTTAGGGAAGCACAACCGGTGTCGTCGTATTCCAGGGCTGGTGCTAAGGAGGACCCTGGTGTTTCTGGACATGGCCCTTCCTTCTTGCCTGTCCCCAGCACCTCCTGGAGGGCTGTGCCCCCAAACCCTGCTGCTGCACCCCCTTGCCCCCCCGAGCTGTGCTCTGGCCCTGGAGGAGCGGGGGTATTTGGAAGCAGAGATGGATGCCCAGAGCTGCTGGTGGTGTGAGCGTGTCCGAAGGCTGGGCTGGGGGTGAGGGCGAGGGTTTTAGTCGTGGGGGGATGCTGGACAGACCCCCCAGCTGGGGACAGACCCGAGCCCTTGGTGGGGGCAAGGCCCGGGCTGGGGGGTCCCTGTGCTGCCGCCACCTTTGTCTCCTTCTTCTCCCATGTAACAAGCGATAGGACGAGAGGAAGCGGCCTCAGGTTGCGCCAGGGGAGGTTTAGATTGGATATTAGGAACAATTTCTTTACTGAAAGAGTGGTCAAGCCCTGGAACAGGCTGCCCAGAGAGGCGGTGGAGTCCCCATCCCTGGAGGTGTTCGGAAAACGTGTAGACGTGGCACTTTGGGCCGTGGTTTAGTAGCCATGGTGGGGTTGGGTTGACGCTTGGACTGGGTGATCTTAGAGGTCTTTTCCAGCCTCAATGACTCTATGACTCCTCAGGTGCACGGCATGGCGGCACAGGCCTCCCGAGGAGACGAGGCTTTCCACAGGCCCCGGGACCCCTGGCCCATCCCGTGCATGGGGCTGAGGCGGGTGCGGGCGCCCACCCCGCCCGGGGAGACCCGGCCCCGCCATCCCCTGCGGGAAAGCCAGCCCCAGGGAAAGGGCTCCCGTCCCCGTGTCCCTCAGCCTCCCCGGGAGCCACGGCCGGGCTGCGAGGGAGGCGGGAGGGCTGCGCTGCTCAGCCGCGGCGGCGGACCCGGGCCCCGGCCCCGCGTGTTCGCGTTAGGGCAGGGGGTGGCCGTGGGGGACGGCGGCGCTGGCCCTTTAAATTGAGGGGAACACGATCCGGCTGCGCCCCCGCTCGGCCATCGGCTGGCGCTGCCTGGGCGCCACCCTCCGCCGCCGTCCTTCGGCGGTTGGCTGCGTGCCCTGGCAGCGGCCCGGTCGGCGGCGGAGAGGGCTCGCGTTTCCGCTTCCGGGTGGAAGGGCAGGCCGCTGCTAGGGCGGCGGCGTTGCTAGGGGAGGCCCGGCCACCGGCGCCGCCATGGCGGGGAACCGCATGCAGAAGATCGGGAGCGTGTTCAGCCGGTGCGGAGGGCGGGTGGGCGGCCGTGCGCGGGGTCCCCTGCTGCCGGGCGGCGCGGGGGTCCGCGGGGCGCGGGGAGGGCGGGCCGGGGGGCCCGGGGTCCCCCGGGAGGCAGGCGCAAGGCCGAGGCGGTGCGGGTGTCCCCTGAGCTCCCCGCGGCGCTCCTCTCCCCCGGCAGGACCCGGAACCTGCTCCGCATCGGGGTGATCGAGAAGCCGCTGTGGTTCGACGTCTACGCTGCCTTCCCCCCGCTGAGGGAGCCCGTCTACCGGGTGCCGCGGCCGCGCTACGGCAAGGTGAAGGATGTCATCCCTCCCATCTTCTACCAGGAGGACGAAGTGCGAGCGTGAGTTACCGCTTTCCCTCCCCGGACGGCCGCCGAGGGGTGCCTGAGCTCCGCCGTTCACGGCGACGTTCCTCTGCCCAGCGGAGAGGCCGCAGCTGCCCTCGGTGCCGCTGCTCCCCTAAGCAGTGGTTTCTCTGCTTGTTTATATCGCAGAGATTTCTGCGATATAAACGCGTTTCTACCGCGCTATCTCCCGTGTATTTATGACCGCTGGCAGAGGTGCAAAAGGCATCGCTCCAGGCAGGGGTTCGTTCCCAATGGAAAAGGCAGACGCCTGCAGAACGCGGAGCTCCTGGAAGGCGCGTTGGGTGGCCACGTTGGGCTAACGTGAACCCTCTGTGAAGAAGCTACAGTGCTCTTCTGATTCACCGGTGGTGGCGAAGATTAACTAGAATTTATTAAAACAATTTAAAAGTTCTGGAAGGACTATTTCTGTATAACGTGATAGCTAACGGAAAAAGGAGAAATAATTTTGTGAATGCTTTTTGTGGTAGCCTAAATTAACCGACTCTGATGTTGTTTATTTACTCCGAGACATACCCCTTTTTGATGGCTTGAAAAATGAAACTCTCTTTGTTTTTTGAACAGGAGATTTTACAGGATTTATGGCAGTGGTCCAAGACCTTTCAACCTGGCGCAATCCAACTACAAATCTACTTGCCAGAGGTAAGATTTACTTATAATTAAACTAGAAATATTTCTGAAGCTTGTCCCTTTCCCCCTCATAAGTCAGTGAACCAAAACGTTATTTGTGAGAGTAAAAGTACAATCTTGAAATCTAGGTTTGTTGAGAAATTCAATGAACTGAAAGAAGAAGGAAAAATTGAAGAGGAAAAATTGTTTGAAGAAACAGGGAAAGCCCTTTTAGCCAGTGGGATTATTTTACAGAGAAGAGGAACAGATAAAGTAAGTATTAAATACTCACAGAGTTACTTGGCCAGTGGATTCAGACAACTTCACTTCCAGGCCCTTAATGTTGAGTTAGTCTGAATTAAATTCTCGGCAAGACAGTCATGCACCTGATGGTCGTCGTAAAATGTCTTGGCTGTGCCAAGTAAACTTTTCTCTTAGTCATGAACGTGACTGGCCCAGGCTAAGGTACTTCTTGCGGGACAGAAAAGAGATCTGCTTGTTTTGGTGATGAAAGATTTAAACCTTCAGTGCTTTCAAGTCATCCATCGGTGTGTCTATATAAACCATTTGGAAATACGTATACCTATTACCGTATTCGTGTTATCCCTGTAAGGTAGCAGGGGTAAGTTAGAACCTTTTCTGGTTTGAAGATAACTGACGCACTTTTCCATCCCTTTTTAATAGTTAAGTAGTCTAATGCACTCTCGCTCTTGTTTTCTAATCTTGATCCCGAACTGGAAAATTTTTGCATAAATTTTGCAGGTTGTTTTTTTTTTTTTTTAAAGTATTGAAATAAAGTTTTGTAGTCTGGGGGTTCTTTGCTTATATTTTTGCCAAGAAAATAATTGTCCAAAACAACTGTCCAGTGCCCTGCCACTGCTTTCTGGTTTTCCTGATGTACAAAAGGGGAAATGGCTCCTGGGCGCATGGAGTCTACTTCCTTGTTACTTCAGGCAATTGTCATGTAACTTAATAAAAACTGGGGTAAAAAAAATCAAACTGAAGATGCTTCTACAACAGCACGTTGAGTAGAGTAGAACATGAATGCTCTGCAATGGTTAGAAACCTTGTTTTACCTTGTTCATGACTAACTGATTACCATTTCTTCTGAGAATGCTGTCCTTATAGTTGAACACCCTCAAGAAGAAGGGAGAAGAGCTGTTTATAAAAGCTGCAGTTTTCAGCTCCGTTAGCTAAATTCATTTATTATTATCTTTCGTAATATGCTCTCCATTCTCCTCATGATCCAGTGATCTCTGGGCCGAGCATCCGTAGTGCTTTCCCCAATAAAAGAGGCTGAAGAGGAACAGAAATTGGTTTTGCTTAAAGTGCACTGTCCAGTGAGCATGTGAAAAGATGAAGTCGCTAACTTACTTTCATCTTTTAGCTTGAGGTCAGCAGTCTCATTTTAAATTTTTTGCCCTGGTGATACCTTGATGCTGTATCGTACCTTCAAAATAATCTAAGCATGAATTGGAGCTTTTCTATTGGCTTTTTTGGGACATACAAACTGGGGCTGTTGCTTTCTATTGCTCTCTTCAGTCACGCTTCTGAAAAGAACAGAAACTTTTTACTGTTTTTTGGTGATTGTTTGTCTTTAACTGTAGGTAGCACAACAGGATCATCAGAATGTTGAAACCAGGGATTCTGTATTACACCAGCAGCTTCAAACTGTGTTGGAAGACATACAGGAAAAGAAGAAAGATCCGGAGGAGCAGATGCCAGAGCTGTCGGAAACGCAGAAAGAAAATCCCTTACCCTCCTAGCAGCTGTGCTGCTGTCCTGGAACGCTCAGCTGCAGGGTGTGCCCTGGCTGTGGCAATCGCCACCTCAGGAGCCAGCATTTCTGCCTCCACAATCTCACGGTTTTGAGACATTTTCTTAGGGGCAATATGCCTCGGTTATCAAGCTCTAGTGCCTTCCGTGGTCGTGTGTGGGGCACGCATTCTTGTTCTTCCATCTCCCCGTTTGTAAAACTGGAGATAATCCCATTTTTTGAGGTTCAAGAATGTTATCTCAAATTGTGAGTTGGAAAATATGAGTATAAAAGTGGAAAATTAAACATTTTCTTTAAAAATTGGAAGTTCTGTCTGTTCAGATGTCTTACTTCCAGTAGTAAAGATGTTTCTTAACTTCTTGCACTTGACGGTACAGGCCTTGTGTCAGTCCTGCTGTTGAAATGGCAGATGCCGCTTGCCTGACGCGTCGTAACAGCCGTCTGAGGTGTCATCTTTTTATAGCTAATTGAGAAGAGTTGCTATTTATATAAACGTAATAATATGCTCTTCCTATTCCATCATTTGCTTAAATTCAGAATAGGATGAAGTGTAACGATACCAGATAATTTGGACTCTTAATGAAATTGCTCGCCTCAGAAGTGTGAAAGATGCAAGGTTACAGCTGGCTGCTGAAGAGAAAGTTGAGCGCTGCTACAGGAATAGTCACGGAAACTTTGGCGTCGAACAATGTAAGAAAACAACAATCAATCTTCCTGGGATTTAGAGCCGATTAGAATTTCATTCTTCCCATGCCTGCAAACTCCAGGTCCTAGTTTATTTTTTATTAAAGATTTTGGTGTTGGGCTATATGAAAAACAATTACTGGCTGTTTTTTTTCTCTTTCGTTTGTGTGTTTTTTTTCTCTTTCGTTTGTGTGTTTTTTTTCTCTTTCGTTTGTGTGTTTTTTTTTCTCTTTCGTTTGTGTTTTCTTTAAAAAAAAAAACAACAAACAACTACCACAACCTAGCAGGTGTAAATCATGTCAAACAAATCTCTTCTCTCCCTCCTTGTCTGGCTCTCCCCTACATGGACAAGGGGGGATTTCTTTTTGGTTTCGTACCTAACCTCCCAGACACATTCTCTGCAACACAATTTTGTGACGCTGCTGTGTGTGATGCAAGAAAACTCTCTTATGAATCTGTGTTGTGCGGCAGTTTAAAGGAGGATTTAAAAATGCCTGTGGTTTGTTTTTGTGTGGCTTGACTCTCTTCCTGTTAGCAGTGTAATCGCAGTAGAATTACTTGGTTATCCTTGCAAGGTCAAACTTTATTCCTAATTCCGCTCTGTAATTCTAGAGGAGTGCAAGATTTTATTACAAAGAGCAAAAAGCCCTCTGTCTTAGCGCTGCCGGAGCTGTAAGCTCTGGAGGATATGTTTCCAGAGCTGACCTTGGTGGCACATACGCCTGCCTGAGCAAGGCTCTTCCACGTGGAGCGGGAATTGCTGCCTGCCTCGCTAAATCCGTACGGAGGTGAATGTAATGGATGCACCCACCTCCAGTATCCAGGTTTCGGAACCACTGTGCTGGGTCAAGGGTAGGAGAAATCTTACTGTAAAGAGATGACAAAAAGCTGTTAAAATGGGGTTTGGTCTGAAGCAGCACTGGCGGGGCGACACGTGCCAAGGGTAAATCACCCGGTTTTCTCACTTGGGCCAGATGATTATCGCCAGCCCAAGGGAAGAGAGACCAACAGCTCCGTGTGTCCCAGGCTGCAGCTCTGTGCCTTTGCCTTTCGTGGATTTTTACAGAGGTAAAACTTTTATTGTGAGCATCCTGTTTTATGTTTTTAACTGTTGGTGATGCCCGTAGCTTGCCAAAAATTGCAAATGGAAGTACTTTAAAAGGCGTTGAATGCAGTAACATATGAGAGATTTCTCACTCGCTTCATTCACAGCTCGGTGGTCTCCTGTTTGTTGTCACTGCTTTAAAAAATTGCCAACATTATTTAAAGAGCTTTTCCCTCTATCATCTGCTGCAACTAGCTTCATCCTTCCTTTACTGAGCTCGGCTCTGTCTTCCTTTTAGTCATCTGAAGCATATGGAGCCATAACATACTACATTTAGAACACAGACTAGAGCAGCAGCCTTGCAGTGTGCCCTGAGCGAGTTCCTGTGCAGAGCAGACAAGAAGAAAGTTGGAATTAATTTCCTCTTTTATTTTGTGTTGGAAAAAGTCCCTGGGGTGGCTCCCCTGGGCAGAACGCTCCCAGTGGGAGCGGTGGGATTTACCCTCACACGTGGCTGTGGCCTGAGGGGTGGGAGAAAGAGACCCCTCATGGTTTTTTTTCTTCCTGTTCTACATCTGAAACGATGGTGACTGTCCAGCTGCTTAAGCATTAGTTTTCAGGATCACACGTGAGAGGTTTATTGCAACTTGCCCTTCTGCTCATAGCCCAAACCTGGCATGCCCCGTAAGCCAAACCGTGACTTAGAAACTGCAAAGAAACGGGGATTCACGCGGCAGCGGTGTAACCTGGCTGCTGGATGGGAGGGTGTAGTTGTGCTCCACGCTTTGCCAAATTCCTGTACGAAGCAGCGGTGTACTCGCAGTTGTGTGCTTCGTGGACGTGTGTGCGTGCTGTTACTCTGAAGCAGGTACGTGGCCAAATTAGTGGGAAAACCTGGAAATACATAAGGGAGTGTACACTTTTGGTGGGGCAGGAGGGGAGGGTGGGAGCCCTCGTGTGCCTCGCATGGTGTAAATGGTGGAAATTATTTCTTGGAAGCATGCAGGGCAGAGCCAGCCTTTGGGGCTCGGGGAGGTCGCTGGCTGGCCACAGCGGTGGGGACATTTCCAGCCGAGTGGCTCTGGCTGGAGAAGCAGGCAGAGATGTTCTGCGCTGCGGGTTTGGTACGGCTGGCGGGTAACGGGGAACCTATTGGGTAAAGGGTGCGAGCTTAAGTATTTGGTGCAATTAGGAGAAAACCCAATTAAGACCAGAATTCTGTGTGTGTTTGATGGATGCGTTTGCTGGGCTGGGATTGAAATGCCGGTCACCGCAACCCTAGAGTAACTCAGCTACTTTAATTAAAAGGTTTGAGCAAGAGCCTGGGGTGAGCGATTTATTATTTATCAAGCATTTACCCTCCAGCTGCCAGCAAAAGGTCAGCAGCGTTGTGGGAGGAGGGTTTGTTGGGGAGCCTGGGTGGGAGGGACCCGGGACCCCTCAGCGGGGCCCCGGCCGTGGCGGGGCTCCCCGCTAGGTGGGAGCCGCGCTCCGCCGCCGGCCCACGGCAGTGGGCACCGGGGAGCATGGAAAAACCCTGTGCAATGGTAAGGTCGGCCTCGCCTCGCTCCCGCAGGCTGATGCTGGGGAGCAGCCCGAGCTTTCCGCAAAAAAAATATTTGGAAAGAAATCTCGGTTTCCCCTGGGAGGGAGCGGGACGCGCAGCTGGGGGGTGCGAGGTGCACCGAGGGGATCGGGGCGCGGGGGGAGCCCCAGGGTACGGTGAAACCCAGCGCTGAGCTGCGGTCCTGCCCGCTGCCTGCGCTGGGGAAGGCAAAGGCTGCTCCCGGGATTTGTAGGCAAAGGACACAGATGTGACCTTGTCGCTTGCCCTTCGCCTTCGCGGGGCAGCTCGTGCAGTCCAGTAATTTCCTTCTGCCTGGGCAAACCCGTCCTCTGCCATCGTCACGCTCGTTAATGACTGGAGCGAAGCTGTCGCTGTCTCGCAATCCTGCGCCCCATTACGGAGCAGCCGTATGACCTTTTCTGGGCTAAATTGCTGACCTCCTCCCTCCCGCAAGACGAGCAGTGTGTGTAGCAGTTCCTCTCCCTGATTGCCAGGCTATTTTTAAGCGACAATAAATGCCAAAGTATCAGTTACAAGGTTCCTTACTCCTTGAGGCATCAAAAAGACAAGGCAATCGCAGGCGGTCGGTAACCCCTTCACCAGCTCTGAAAGGCAGCCTGAAGGCTTTCCAAGGTCAATTCCTAAAATTGTCAGCCTTGCCTGAAAATATTAGGATGAAGAACTCTGCCTGCTCTCTAGGGCATCCCATCGTAGGATCTGGAAGTCTCGATTGCAAAGCCTGCTGCTTCTTAGCTCCTCCGGGAGCGTTCGCAATAAACCCGGCAAAGCAGCTGTGCTGCAGCCGCAGCGTTTGTCCAAAGCGCTGGGAGGGGAACCCCCCGCCCTCTGCCCGTTTGGAAATTCGGGGGGGGGCTGTCACTCAGGGCTGCTTCTGACCCTGGGCACCGGCATCACGCTGCAAACGGGTCCTGCGCTGACGGTGAATCGCTAAGGAGGCAGCAAACGATGCAGGTGTATCGCTGCGACGAATGATCGGAAGGAAGGCTCCTAGGTTTGCCGTAGCACTACTCGGCCCGGTGCTTCACCAAACGGCGCCGGTGCTCGTACACAGGATGCGTCCCACCGGAGTGAACGCCTCTGGTCCCACGGTTCGGGGCTGTAGGAGCGGGCCCCGAGATTGGGCACTGTTTTAATCCGAAGGCAGCCGCCCCCCGCGTCGATGCACGACCCCTTCCGCAGGTCACCCGCACGGCAGAGCCGTGTTACCGTGCCGTAACACGTCTCTGACCACGCTGTTGGTCACGCACGGGCAGGTTATCCGCTGTTACGTGTTGAGGGCAGGGGAACTCGGGATTTAATAGGATCGGGTCTTATGTCTTAGCCAAAATAATTCATCAGCTTTGCTGGAAAACCAGGTGATCTGACCTTGCCAGTGCCAGGCTTCATGGAGGCAGGTAATAACGCATTTAATGCTTTAAAAATGTGGCTCCAAGTAAGGTACAAAAACGTTGGCGTTGCTCTGCGATTTACCTCTGCCCACCCTTGCCTGCACGCGCACTCACACACGCATGCATTTGGTCTTCAAATCTGCCCCATTTTGAGCTCTGGAATGTTCCAGAAATCTGTATCTGTTAGGATCTTGCCTGGAATTTATTGTGTTTTTATGCTTGCCACCTTATACAGCACCCGATAAAAGCTCTGCTGAGGTCTGTCGAGGCGCAGGATGGCCTTTGTAACCCGGGGACGAGGCAGCCTCATTGCTTGGCACTCGGACCAAGGCAAGAGGCTGCTTTGCATCACCTGGATTTAGAAAGCTTCTATTCGGGTGAACTGCTGGCTCTCCCGAAGGAGCAAGGCTTGGAGCTGCTTTCCTGGGGAGCAGCCCCCCACGGCGGGGCTCTGCAGCCCCGTTCCTTAGGGCTGTTGGGGCGGCCGGGTGGAATCGCCGGGCGTTTTGCACTCGTCTGTCAGGAAAACGCGTGCGGCGTCGGAGCAAGGCGCTGTCTGCTGGGGGAGCGCTGCGGGTTGCGGCGTGTTGAATTTCCCCACCGGGAGAGGGAATGGCACCCAGGTGGCTTCTGCTTTTGGGGGGGGTTTGCACAACCTCGGCAGCACAGGTTCCTGCCATCTGCCTGGTTTTGTTTTTAAATGAACGCTTTTTTAACAACTGGGATCAGTGCTCTCCAGTGTTTTGCTTCTGCAGCACCAGGAATGGCCATGTCACGGCAATCCCGAGCCCAGCGGTTGTGGGATGAATAAGATGCAGGACAACAGCAGCAGCGCGGGGGGCAGAGCATACCTGCGAGAACGGCAGGTTGAGCCCAGCGGTGGCTCGGCGTGAAGAAGCTGGCTGCTGTTTTACCGGTAAATTTTAAGTATTTGCAGGACCTGACCCACTCCTTGTTCATTTTTTTGATCTGTTGATGCAAACCACCGACAGTTTGGCTAACTGGCGTGCTCGTGGCCGGGTCAGCTGGAAGGGCTGAGCCCCAGGGGCACCCTGGCAAGCGCACTGTTAGGCGCCGCAGATACGTTTTATTTTAATGAACTTTTAGATAAAAAGGCTGTATCGTGTCCCGTGGCTCGGTCCGGGCTGCGAGGGGACCGCTCAGGAGCACGAGGGCTTTGCTGGTGGAGCGCGATGTGCAGCATCGGCGCAGCCATGCGAAAACCCCGCGACCCCGTCCCGGCGAGCTCTCGCCCCGGTGCCAGCAGCAGGGGTGGTCCCTCGGGGACGGTCGCTCCCCGCCTGCTCCCCCAGGCTGGGGATCTGCAATCTTCCCAGGACGTGGCAGTGATTCGGGGTGTCCCCCGCTGCTTTGAAACCCGGAGCATCAGAGATGTTCGGGAGGGACCCCCGGCGCCCGGCGGCTCAGCTGTCCTTGGCTCCGTCTGTCTCCCTGTGCTGCTGCTGCCTGTATGCATATTGCAAGCTCATTCTGATGTCGCTAATGCTATTATCCTCCAGAAATTGAAATCAAGTCTGAACCTATAATGTTTCACTGGGAGGGAATTGGGGTTATATATTCCTGTGTACAGCAGCATTCTATTTCAGTCATAGCATTTAATTATGATTGGTGTGTTAGTGCCCACCAGAGCATAACAAATTGTCATTATGTTATTCTGCTGAGTCTAATTTAATTGGCAAGTTGTCACAAAAGCAATTATCCATCATTTATTTTGTTGCCATAACCACATCTTGGAGAGCACCTGCTGTCTGAAGTGGAAAGGCTCTGCAGTCTCTTGGTCCTGGATTTCCTCCACTTGCCTGACACAAAGACACCATTTCCTCCTCTTATTTAAAAATATGTTCCTCATTTCCCAGCGTGGGCTCGCGCACGAGGCTGGAAACGCCGGAGGAAACGCGCCGTGCAGGTAGCGACCCGCCCGAGCGTCCCGGGGCTGCTGCGAGTTACGGAGGCTTGTCCCCTCCGGAGACCTGGGAGCCGGCCCGGCGTGGTGGCTGCCGGCTGTGGTCAGGTGCATGAGTCGTGGACCCTGTCTGTCTCCTCGCTTCTGGAAAGTCAGGATGAAATAAGGGGAGAAAGGGAAGTTTGAAGCGGAGACATTCTCTGCCTGCAGTAAACAAAGCACTCGGCTTCTTGCAAATCATTTTTGGGCAAAAAGGTGGGGGGAAAAGCCCCCAAAGTGCTGATGGTTTATTTTGGTGTCTAAATATACGAGGGTGGGTAGGAGCGTGCACAGAGACGTTTGGAGGAGCAGAAGGGACGCGTGGGCTCTGCCCCGGGACCCCGCGCCCAGCTGGACCCTCTCGTGCTGGAGCCGCTCAGCCCAGAGGCGGCCGAGTCAAAGAGCAAACACCTGAGGTTTGACATCCGCGTTGGCCTCCGCCAAACTGCTCCCGCCGGCAGCACCGCCGGCTGGCACGGCACGGGGCGCCCTGCGCCGGCCGCGGCACGGCAGCCGGCTGGGTCGGCCGGGTGCCAAAACCCACCTCCGCTCCCCGCCGCTGCAAACCGTCACCCGAGCCGCTGCCGCACGAGCTGGGGTGCTTTGCAATGAGCAGGTTTCAGATAAGGTATCTGGGTTCCCGTGAAGATTAGGAGGCTGGCGAGGGAAGATTAGTGGTTTCTTATAATCTAGCAGGCAAAGCACTATCAGGCTTCCCGAGACCAACCCAAAACTGCGGATTTTCTCCTTCCTGAGGTGGCGCGTGGCTGCGACCTGTTCACTTCTCAGATTTTGGAGACGGCGTCCCGCAATCCTGCAAGGCTAGTGCAGACTCGAATGAACTCGAAGCCTGTGACTCATTGTGATAAATGAGTAAATAAATGAAAATCTGTTTTGATGTCTGTATTTCTGTCAGTTACTCCCCTCTCCGCCCTGTCTGTAATCTCTTCCCCTCTGGTAGTTCTGATTAGCTGCTAATGAGGAAAGATGATTTTGTAGTTAAAGCACAGAGAGAGGGTTTTGTTCCTGCTTCTGCTTTTTTTTCCCCTTCCATGCCTTGATTTCCCCATCTGTAAGCCAAGATACTGTTTATTTAAGACGGATGTCATAAAGTTAAATTAATCATTTGCAAAGCGATTTGCTTCAAAGGTGGGGTGCAGCGACTTGAAAAGGAAGGTTAAACCTGAGGAATCGTAACTTTTCCCTCCCGGTGTCCCCGCTGGGACCGAAGCCGAGTGCCGGCCGTCTCTCGTTTTGCCGTTCGCCAAGCTCTGCACCTCGCGTTCACCAGGAGAAGGAGGTCTGGGGGTTCGTAAGGTGTCCGGCTGTCACTCACGTGCATCACCGGCCACTTACCAGGCTTTCCCCCAGCGATGGAAGTTATAACCGAAAGCCGAGGCTTGCGGGGGGCTGCGCATCCCACCAGCCGGGTCCCTGCTCGCGGGGCGTTCGTGCAACCCCCTGCACGCGAGGCTCGCTCTCGCTTAGGGCTGGAGCCAGCCGAGGGGGTGATCCTGCAGAAATGCTGCGTGAGCATGGCGGGGGGGTACCGGGGTGGGACGGGGCACAGCCGTTGGGGGGGGTGGCTCCTGCAAAGGGCTGTGCCCGTCTGTGGGGTGAGCGGGACCCCCGGGGCCAGAGCCCTGGCTCGGGGCTGCTGCTCGTGCGAGCGGGTCGCAGCCCTCTCTGCGGGGATCTGCAGAGCGTGGGAAAGCAGCGGTCAAAGAAAAGCTTTCCAAAGCATTTTGAGCATCTCGGGTGGTAAAATAGCGTGAGAGTGTACGATTTGAGTTAAAACCTTGGTTCCTTCTTTCTTCCCCTTTTCTGGGTTGCAGCTTTTGTCTGATAAAAAATCCCCACGCTGCCGCGGGATGCACCGGTGCCGAGGGAACAGCCTTGTGCTCCTCCGGTGCTCGTTTGTGGGCGGTCGGGACGCGAAGGCGGGTGCTCTGGGTTTGCTGGTGCTCTGTGGCAGCAGTTATGAATGGTTTGGGTCCGAGTCCGGTTTGCTCGGCTGCGGAGGGGGCCGGGGGTGCGGTGGGGGCAGAGCCCCGCTGCTGCAGAGGGCAATGTGTCCTGGCAGGCCAGTTCCACCGCTGCCGAGCTGGAAAAATTTGATTATAGATGATGCACTCTCGCCATCCCCAAATTGCATTTCCTTTTTATATCAGAAGAGCTGGTAATGATAATAATGGGTCAAGAATTGCCAGGCGCTGACTAGACACCGCTCGGTGCAGCTGGGCTGAGCTCGGAACGGGCCCGTGCTCGTTACCAGAATGTAAATGGTGTTTTGAGGGCACCTCTTGTCCCGTTACCCAAACGCTGCTGCTGGTGCCCGAGGGCACCAGGAGATCTTGGTGAATAAGTGGAGCCTGTGAGAGTTCTCCCCTGTTCCCTGGGCTGGGTGTCAGTTCGGAGGGGGGTTAGGAGCGCCCGACTGCTGGCTCCTCTCCTTGCTGTAGGTGATACGTGGGCGGTTGGTGCCGCATCGCTTTGCAAGGCGGAGGGGGAAAGCGGAGTCCTCCTCTCGTACAAGTTTTGGGGAGGGAGTGATGCTAATTTGAATTAACTGATTTCTGTTTCCTGCTGCGTGACTCAGGCTGGAATTCCCCAGCCACCCACTCTGGAAAACTGCCGGCTCCCTGCACGCTGCAGATCCCTCTGCAGCCCGTACGCAACCCGCCACCGGAGCCGAGCGCCGAGCAGCTGGTGAGGCACCGTCCTGGCCAGCGTCCTGCGTTGCTGCGGCAGTCGCTCGGTGCCGCCTGCACGCCGGAGGGCGGGTGACGGTACCTGGCTCTGTGAATGGCCACGTTCGCCTGGCCCAGCGTGGCTCCTGGGCCGGCACCGCAGCGATGCTCCAACTGCTTCTGGCCGGCCGGCTCATGTGATGGATGCTCCAGATACAAGGCTGATAGAGGTGTTGCAGCCTTGAGCCCTTCCCAAGTTAAATGAGATGGGCAGGTAAACGTGCCGTGTTCACCGAATAGGCCATGTTCACCAAATGTGCCGTGTTCACCAAATGTGCCATGTTTGCCAAGGGCCCAGCTCAGGCTGGTGGCTCCCGGCCATCAGCGCTGCCGATGCTGCCTCGCCCAGGGCAGCTCTGGGCTCGCCCGGCCTCGCTGGGAAAGCTGCATCCTCCGAATCCCCGCGTGTGCTGTGTGATGTCCCGGAGGAGCCCTGGGCTCGGGGGCCGGCGGTACCCAGCCTCCCTCCCAGGGTCCCTTTACATCCTTAGAGCACTTACGTCAATGAATTTTACTCTCATTTACCTCTTGGTGCCACTTTCGCTTCTCCCACCAGTACAGTCCCAACAACGGGAGCGGGAGAAACGGAGCTGCCAGCAAAGCATCCTCCTCCGCTTTCTCTGTCTGCTGGGTTTGTGTCGTTTATTGTTTCCCTTCCCCCTTTGCCCACTGGCTGGTGTCCAGAGGAGGACCAGAAGCAGAGGAGCGACAGAGAGAGGCGGCCATCCCGGGGCAAAGAAACGCTGTTCGATCCGGGGGACGGCTCGTGGCGGAGCCTGGGAGCCGGCGGGGGCAGGTGCTGGGCGCGCGGGGGGAAAAGGCGCTGGGCGCTGCGGCGATGCCAGCTGGTATTTGCGCGACTGATTTATGGGTGAAATTCCTCCGGATGGAGGGGGGGATCGCGAAGCTGCCGAGTGCGATAAATAACTCATTGTAATGTATTATTTAGCAAATTATAATGAAAAGCAGAAAATATATGGAGGGGAACAGACAAATACATTCCCCAGTTGGCAAGTTATTGACTGTTTAGAGCCAGGAAGCGGATATTTAAGAGGGTTTGGGAATTTCCATGGCTTCCCCTACAGATAAATCACCCCTCTGCAGACATATTTATCGGGTGCCCTGCCGCTGCGTTCGGTCCCAGGGGACAGTATCACTCTAAGAGCTGGTAAGAGGCTAGCGAGCACCTCGCTTCCGGGCTGCCGGCTCCAGCGTAGCCTGCCTAGAAGCCGCATTTGGCTGCGGGCTGGTGTGCAAGGAGCTTTTGGTCCCGGTCCTGTATTGCCAGGAGTCCACAGGACTCCCTCAAGTGCCCCCGGAGCTAGTGCTGTGGGGCAGAAGGGTGCCTTCGTGAGACAGGACTCGTTTATTGTGAGCGTTAAAGGTTGTGCATTGCGTTGCCTGCAAGATGACAGTGTTCTTTTTCAAAAAGCTTTTTTTCTTAGCAAAAGTGAGTATCGGGAAGCACTTGCAGTTCCTCGGGCAAGTGAGGCAGGAGCCCTTTCGTTAGCCTTCTCCTGGGCGTGCTGCAGCCCCAGCTGGCACGAGACCAATCGCTCCTTCTCGTGGAGCCCAAAGGCAGAGACCAACAAGTCAGAGAGATGGGAGTTTGGTGTTTACAGCTCCCCTCTCGGAGTCAGGGCGGGTTTTTCCCTTATTAATTATTAGTTGCCGCCAGTTGATTAGGATGAGGTCAGTTTTTCTCTCCGCATTTCTGGCATGCTGGGGCTGGGAAGCCGCTAGCAGACTGAAAGCGAAGCCCACTTGCCTCTCCCCGCTGCGACAAACATCTCCTTGAAGTGTGTAGAAAGCCCTGTACCACAAACACAGCAACAGCTTCTTTTTCTATAACCACAGTCGGGTTCCTGCATGCTCCTTGCAGACTTGCCCCATGCAGCTCTGTGATGCTGTAAGAGGACGTGTGAGCATCCCTTTTTTTTTTTTTTTTAATTGAATCTGGGTAAAAGACCTGGTGCTATTGCCTGGGTTGCCGCTGACCGCAGCGGCACAGCGAGGACAGGACCCCAGCTCCTTGTCTTGCTGTAACCAGCAAGGTGGGAGCTGGCACCACTGGAGCCGTAACCCACTTCTTCCCCGGGAAGGAAACCACCCAGATCTCCTGGATCCTGGCAGTCGGGATGGGTACGGTCCCAAACCAAGCGTGTTTTGTGCTCGGAGGCGGGCAGGCAAGGTTCGCCTGCCTGCCTCATCCCACGCATAGGTCTGCAGCATCCCGGCAGCATTCGTCCGGGCGTGCGGCTGTGTGTGGGAGAACAGCAGGTTTAATTCCTCCTGCGGCTCGCTGAGGTTTTGCCAGGCGGTTTGCTGGTTTGCTGGTTTGCCGTCCCCCACGCCAGCCTGGTGCAGCTCCTCTCCCCGCGGCGTGGGGTGCCCCACGGGCAGAGCCCGAGCGGAGCCGGCCGGCGGCGGTGGCACCAGGGGGTGCTGCCTGATCGCGGCTCGGCGAGGCCGCGGGCGCTGCCGGTGCCAAAGTGGGAAGAGCGAGAAGGTGACTTTAGTTTAGCTGTTTGTTGGGGTTTTGGTTATTATTTTTATTTGATTGCTCCCAACTCCTATCCCGGGGACGATGAAGATGCTGTTAGAGGGGGTTCCCACGGCAACGCAGGATGCTCTCTCTGCTCCTCGCTGTCAGGATATTTAAGCTTCTGTGGTCCAGTGGGGGAAAATACATCCCCCACGAGGTGCTCGTGACCTCTGCCTGCCAGCCCAGGGCCTCAGCAAGGCTGCTGCCCGGCACGGACCCCTCCGCTGGGAACAGCCCGGTCGGAGCCGCTCCGCTGAGGGCATCCCAAATGGCCCCAGCTGGGCTTTTCCTTGCGGCTGCTGCTCCGCGGGGCTGCAGGGATGGAGGCAATGCCCAACCTCTCCGGGCACCAGCAGGGAGGGGAAGGCTCAGCGTGGAGCCCCTGGCGCTGTGTCCTCCTTGTTTGGCCCCTTCGCACGATGCTGCCCAGGGGACCTTCCAGGCCAGGGGAGGGAGCGAGGGCTGGGCAGAGGGCGCACGAAGGAGCCACATGTCTCTGGATTTTTATATACTCTCAAATGTCATCTGTGACGTGTAGGCTTCCGCACAGCTGTCCGTGCCGTGTGATGCTCCGTGCTGGCAGGGCTGTCACCCGGCACAGCCGCAGAGCTGCCAGCCTGTGCCACGGGAGAAGCTGCCTTAACCCTTTCCCCCGTGCGGTCAGCCTGGTGCTGTGGGGCTGCTCTTCCAGGGCGTCCCCATGGTCAGAGCTCAGACTCCCCCGAGCACGCCGAAACCAGACCCTCTCGGTCTGCCCTGTGTGCACAGCCACTGCATTGCTCTTGTCAGCCCTGGCTCCGGTTTCTGTAGGCGGTGGCTGGCTGGGGTCTCCCAGGAGCCCTTCCCAGGGCCTGATCCAGTTCTCCCAAGCCCAAGGGAAGCTCTGGTGCTGTTTCTGGTCATGCAAATAGACTGTAAAATCAAGAGGTGGTTGTGCAGGCTTATGATACGCTTAAAAACCGAGGCTAGTATTTGCTTTCAGAGTAACCGGGATGAGGAATGAGGCATTGCAGCCATTCCCGAGCAGAGGTCAGGGAGGTGGTGGGTGCCGGTGAGCAGCAGGAGGAGGAGGAGGACGAGGACGTAGCTTGGCCTCTTCGGCCATGCCTGGGACGGGGACCAACATCCCTTGGACTGCAGCCCCAGGGAGCAGCTGCCCTTGCCCCCCATCCCTCGGGTCCACAGGCAGCCCTGGGGCGCTTCTCCTCCGGCCGAGCAGGAGACGCCTTTCACCTTTGCCGGGTTTGAGCGATGAACTTCCAGCTGGTGACGAGCACGGGGCTCCCAAGGTCCCCTTTCAGCTGGGGCGCTGCCCGATCGGCGCGGTCTGCGGATTGCCACAGCCGGCTTTATTGGCAGCACAGATAACGTAGGTGCTTTCAGTCGTACAGAGGAGGAGAAGATAAGGGGCTCGGAGAGAACTTGACTGGGTGACTAAGATAAATTTACTGTACTACAGGAAATCGAAATGTGAAATAAAGATCTCAAACAACTGAAATATTTAAAAAGATACAGAAGTTGGGTGCGCGTGAGAGCCATTCTGAGTGAGCTGGCTCCCACCGGGACCGTCCCTTATCAATCCATCACCGGCCCAGCTGAATTTTATAAAAGATAATAGGGTGGAGGGAGAATTGAAATAGAAACTATCCATTACAGGAGGCTGAATGACAGGTTCTCTGTGCAAAATAAGATCATAATTAACAGGAGAGAGACAGAAAGTTGTCCGCTTTCTGCTGCTGTTTGTTTTCCTTTCTGGCTCTGCGGGGCAGGGCGGGCGCCCGAGGGGGTCCCGGGGGGCGCGGGCAGGGGTGGACCCCCAGCATCCACCAGCACCCACCGGTTTTCAGGTGTTAGCAAGCGGTGTTGGAAGGAAACCAAACCTGCCCAACATGAAGACCTTCATCAACCAGCTGTAATATCTAAGAAATATCTAAGAAAGAAAGAGGAGCCTTCGCACGTGTGTGAATTCCCCTGGGTGAGCTGGGGGAGGCCGCCGCATGTCGCAGTCTGGATTTCGTACTGGGCTGACCATCGGACGTTTGCAGACTCTGTTATTCAGCATCTCCTGGGTTTTTTTGCTGCCTCACAGTCCCACTCTGCTCATGTGTCTTCCACAGCCTGTGAAACCCGTGGACGCTTGCGGAAAGGAAATCCAGACTCTCCTCTGTCGCCTCCTGGGAGGGGAGGAAAGTCTGGTGTCCAGGCTGAGATCCAGTTCGCCTTCACGTGCCTGCGGTTTCCTTCCCACCATGCGTCCAGTGCCACTTTTGTTCCTTATTCTGGGAACATCTCCTTGGTGCCGCAGCTGCTTCTCGAGGTACTTCACGTGTGGCTTTATGGCGGGGCCCTCCAAAACAGCAGCTTTTAAAAAATGTACATGCTTTTGCAATTCCTTGGTATAAGCAAGGTTACTTGGTCTCCATCTTCTGCTGCTAACGGCTCTTTGTTTTCTCAGCACGGCACCTCCAAAAGTACAGCCAAGACCTCCAGCCCGCCCTGCTCCGTGGGACACCTGGGGTGATGGGAAGAGTAAGTTGCGTCTTCGTAATGTCGTACCAAACGTCACCTCCTTTCCTTGCTGCGCCCTCGAACCCCTTGTTATTCCTCGTTCAAGTAAATGATGAAACCCTCATGAACGTCAGCAGGAGCCAGGTTATGTTCTCCGTCTTTAAAATGTCCTTCAAAATATAAATGCCCCAGTGAAAACCTTTCAGAACGTTTTTTCTTCTGGCTCATTTAGTTTTGAAGCAGCGTTAGGAGCACTGCTACTACTGTTAAACCCAGTATTTAGGAACGTGGAATTGCAATACGGGTAAAGGAGTTTGCGAAGCTCGTTGGGTTGCAATGAGATGGGTTGGGTGGATTTAAATGCCGGGAGCTGGGAAAGCGGGCTCATACACGGGAAGCCTGACAGGGACAGGACAGACCATTGCGTCTAGGAAGGCTGATGAAACTCTGGAGTGAGAGGGAATAGCGAAGCACAGGCTGGCGGTGCTGGGGAGGAAATCATCCTCCTTTGCCTGTGTTCAGTAACCCGAGACATACAGTTAATAACACAAGTAGGGACATTCGAAAAAATATATATTATGCCTATTTTGAAACCGCCCAGCTCTGCATGTGCTGCACATAACGTCAACCCTACAGCTAGAGACGGCGGTCAGGCTCCGGCATCAGCGGCTGATTTATTCAGAGCAAACTCAGTGCTCCATCTTCCTGGGGCTCTGCCTCCCCTGTCGAGATGCAGGAGTTTGGAGGGTTTCAGGCAGATTAGCTGGAACAGGCTGGGTCAATCCGTGAATTTAAATCAGAGCAGTCACCGGGGCACCAGCCTGCCTAACGACGTAAGAGGCGTTGTGTGAATACAAACCCCACCATCTGCCTGTCACCGAGAGGGAGTCCAACAGGTCGTCATGCAAAACACTCACATCGGTTCATTTCTGAGATGAGACAACCTAAAAACGCCCAGGGTAGAGGAAATGGAGACATCGTTGTTTCTCGTTATCTTCATCACTGCAATCACCCTGTGCGTCGGAACGCGGTTGAGGGCTGGAGTGTTGGTGCAAATGCACGGGGGGAACTGGAGCCTTTCAGGCCATGCTGTTGAGCTGCCCGGCAGCCTTTGGAAATGAGGCAAACAGAGCCAGCGTGTTGATCCAGCACATTAACTGTGCGGCAACCTTTGCGTAACCTTTAGAAAATCTTTGGATGTGTGAATCCAAAGCCCAGAGCGCAGCCGGGATGCGCAGCAGCATCACTTGGGGTTAAGGTCTTCGGGCCGGGGCAGACGCGGGGGTCCGTCCCAACCTGGGCTTTGAGTTACGCCTAAACGGGTGCTTCCCCATACCGGTTCGGTTCACTTCTGCTTCCCACGCAGAGCCGGGGCTGGGCAGGGTGGCCCCCGGCTCTCCCGCGGTGCCTAACTTGGGTCTGAGCTTTCTGGTTCCTAGAGGACCAAGGGGAGTTGGCAAAACTGGGGCTGCCAGCGCTCGCACGCCCCCGAAACGTCGGTGCGGCAGGAGCCTTGCGCCTGCACGTCACCCCCTCCGGCTGGCGATGCCCCGCGCCGGTGCCTGGTTCCGTCCCGCCGCGGCAGCAGGCAGCCCTTGGGAGGGGTGCAGCCCACCGCCCGCGCCCCTGCGTCGCGTGGGAAGCAATCAAAGCGCCGTGCCGCCGCCAGATTGCCTTGTCCGTTCGAATGATCTTTAACTCCGTTTTTCCTCGAGCAATCAGAAGCACTTTCTCTTCGTCCAGGTGGTCTTTTCCCATTTTGCTCTTTCCAGTCCCAGGACCCAGGGCGGTCACATCTCATCACACCTTTTCTCAAGCCATTTGTACGTCCTGCTTTTTCTGTTGCCATCAATTTAGTCGCAGCCTCCTCTCCCCGCTCCACTCCCTCCCGTGCTAACCACGGCTTATTTGGGAATGAAACTCGGCCTTCAGAACCCTGGCAGATGCAAATGCAAATCCCCTGCCCCGGCAGCCGGGCTTTCCACGCCTGTGCCTGCCAGCTTTTCATGCAGATGGGAGGATGGCTCTCCCTGTTTTTGGGGAGAGGGTCAATCCCTTTAAAACCTTTCCGCTAGAGAGACTGTGACAAAGCAGATATAAATGTGGATTTTTAGGAGTGACCTAGTGGTTGCTGAGGAAGTAAAGACTGAAAACATGCAGTAACACTGCTTTCCTGACCGCTGAATGATAGTAATAACAACAGCAACAACAACAGGCAGCATCCTTTGGCCATCTGGGCTTTGACCTTTCTGATTCACCGTGTTCTGTGCCTGCACGCTCCCTCCTGCTCTCCTCTGAGCAAGGTGTCCCTGGTCACCCCAATGCGCTGAAGGTCTTCTCTGCCCTGGAGGGTCCAGGTCCATCCTGGTGCTCCCCAGAGGTACGTCCATCCTGGTGCTCCCTGGAGGCACGTCCATCCTGGTGCTCCCCAGAGGTACGTCCATCCTGGTGCTCCCTGGAGGCACGTCCATCCTGGTGCTCCCCAGAGGCACGTCCATCCTGGTGCTCCCCAGAGGTACGTCCATCCTGGTGCTCCCCAGAGGTACATCCATCCTGGTGCTCCCCAGAGGCATGTCCATCCCGGTGCTCCCCAGAGGCACATCCATCCTGGTGCTCCCCAGAGGTACATCCATCCTGGTGCTCCCCAGAGGCATGTCCATCCCAGTGCGCCCCAGAGGTACGTCCATCCCCAGGGGAAGGCAGCCCAGAGCCCTCCCCTCTCCTGGCTCTCCCCGTGGGATGTCCCGTTCTGAAGTGCAGAGGTCCATGTTAATTAAAACAGCCGCCTTTTTGTTTTTGTCCTTAGCTTGCCCAGACTTCAACCTGGACTAGAAATCAGCCAGCAGTAGATTGCAAAACGCAGGATCATCTGCACTGTGTATCAATAAAAAGGAAAAATACCAGGCTATGGAAATCAAAGCTCACTCCATGGGACGTCCATCCTGGCTCCCGTGCACCAAGCAACAACTCAGCAAAACCCACTTTAGCTGCGCGATTAAACATAAGCTTGCTCTGGAGTCCGTCGCTGCTCAGCAAAGCAGTTCAGCAAGTGCCGAAGTACTTTGCTGAACGAGGGCTTTGCTATCTTTCTGTTTTTCCTTGGGCAGAAGAATTAAACTCACGTTGGTATCACCTATTAATAAGGCGGCAAGCAGCCGAGGCAGTCCTCGTGCAGTGCAACAGAGCTCATCATTTTTCTCTATGTGAGCAATTAAGCTGCACCAGGAGGCCTATGTCTTTATATCATCACCTAATGACAGTGCAAAAGTATTCAGGGGAAGGAGAGGGGAAAAAAAATCACATCCATATTTAATTGGCAAAGTTATCACCTTCGCTTCAGAGCCCTAACTTACAGCCCTTCTGGCCGATTTCCAAGTCAGATCTATTTCCCCAGACTGGAAAGCGGGTAAAGTGTCCTTATACCGTACTTCTGCAACAAAATGCCATCTGAAAGCTCGTGAACATGCTCCCAACTGCAGTAACAGAGAGTTGCTTTTCTTTGCAGCAAATGAAGATATCTTTGAGCCGTTAAATTCCTTTCATTTTTTTTTTTTAAGGAAATTATTTGTGTTAATATTATTATCCAGCCCCACACTTGCCTGTCAGATTACATTTTTTTATTGCACTAAAACAAAAAGCCATCTGGAGCTCCTCGCATCCTGCTCTCGGTACCGGCGGGCGGCAGCGCATCCCTCCTCTGCGCCAGCATCGTGATTCCTCCCATCGTCTGGGTTTTTAATAAATTCTCCAGTCCATTGTTTTCATCCGTATGTCCCCTAAGTCTCGCTGGTTCTTGATCGTGCTCCTTGGGGCTCAGCATCTTTGCGCCTCATCCCTCGGCCGTGTGTTTCTCGGGGCGGCAGCGTAGCTGGAAAGCAAAGAGCAATAGGGCCTGTCCGCTTTCATTAGGCGTGCGGGGAAATCCACGGCTGTGCCAGGGGACTGTATCTGTGCAGCCAAAGACCTCATTTACCAGTTCTTCATTCTGTTGTGCAAGCCCCGAGGTCCTCCTGTCGGTTTGCGATACCCTGCTCAGGCCCTGGCGTTGATCTGGAGCTATTTATCTTTTTCTCCCCTTCTCTCCTCCCTCCTCAGATGGAGCTGAGCCCCGGCTGGTGATGGAGGCGGCTGGACCCTCAGGTTTCATAAAGCACCTCGGGACTCTCCAGCTGCCTTTAAGTGTACGTGCCAGCGGTGTCTGTCAGCCCCTTCCGAGGGTTGTCCCTGCGGCCATGGCGGAGGAGAGGTCTGGCACCTGCCGGCAGTGATGGTGAGGGACCCGAAACCGCGGTGGGAGAGCAGGTCTGGCCCCCATTCACTGACGTTGGGAATGACTGCAGAAAAATCCCACCAGGAAAGAGTGGGCCTGACCCCCCAGCCCTTCTTGGCTTGAACACCCAGCCCTTCTTGGCTTGACCCTCCAACCCTTCTCGGCTTGACCCCCCAGCCCTTCTTGGCCTGACCCCCCAGCCCTTCTTGGCTTTGCAGTGCCCTGTCACAGGTGATATGGCTTTACCATGTTCTGAAGAGACAGAAAAAGGAGAAAAGAGAGAAAAAGGAGAGGAGAAATATCCTTAACTTCCATCTCCTCAAGCCCAGTAACTAGCCTTTGACACTTCTCCGCCACTTCAGCTTCACAAAGCCCTGGCTCTCTGAAGATTAATTGATGTAGGCCACTCAACCTATTTTCAAATCCCTTTCAGTTACCATTTAAAACCTTCTGATTTTTTTTTTTTGATAAAGTCACCAAGGCTTTTTATGGATTCTCAAATGATTGTCCAGCTTGACAAATTGGATTCTTAAAGCTGGTTCTTTAAAGAAAAGGATGTGGTTTGACAAGACAAGAAACAGCTCATCTTTGAGACAGGGGGATAAATAAAAAAAAGAAAAATCCCATTCTTCGAGGCGGGTGTTACTCAATGGGTGTCTCGCTCGTCACTGATAATCTTATCTGCCTGTGATGGGAAGGGACCCGCACAAAGGGTCCCTGACCGGGCTGGAGGGCTGATACGCCTCTGATTAATAGGACTGTCCGGCGCGCGCAGAGCCTCGTGGAAGGTGATTAATGCCATTGGATACGAACTCCGACCCCCTCCCCTCACCGACACTGCGCTGGGGGCACCTCCTGCCGCCGGTGATGGATTGACTCCTGCCTCCCGGCCCGTCTGCGTGCTGCAGCGGGCAGGGTGCTGGCAGCTGGGTTGCCACCCCTGACTTGTGCCGAGGTTTGTAAGGTCGTGTTGCTCCCCAGTGCTGCAGTTGATGTTTCTGATGGAGTTTTTATTGCCCGTGCTCAAACCCTGCTTTCCGCTGGAGTCCAGGTGCCCATCGTGTCACCCCAGGCTTTGCAAACAGCAAAACCTCATTCACGTCTAGCGTAGGGATGGGGCAGAGGAGCTGTGGAGCCTGAGCAGTGTGTTTCTGATCTTTATGAACCCAAAGAAGGATGCTCCTGTAAGATCTCCTCCACACCTGCGGGCAATCGATGCAAATGGATGCGCCTGAATAAAACCCGTGTGTGGACACGCAGCCAAGGTAGTTGCACCTACAAGTTTAGCAGCTGTACTAAAGCAAGGACCACTGGGAGAGGAGCCGCCTGAAAGACCCGTCTGCAAGCGCCGGTCTGCCCTCTGAGACGTGCCCAGGTAGAGCTCAGGGGAGGCGCCTCGGAAAATCAGCGTTGCTGGGAGCTCCGTGGTGAGCTGGGCGATGGGGCTGCTCTGATGTGCTTTGCCAGAGCACCCGTGGGCAGGCATCGATGCTCCTCTGCCTCAAGGTCAAGCTCGGAGCAACCTGGAGCTGCCAGCTCAGGCTGGTACCGAGGAGATGCTCAGCTCTGGCCGTGCAGAGCAGCCACGCAGACGGGTCCTGCGGGGCCACCGCGGGCTCGGGCAGCAGGGCTGCATGGCGGCACGCTGCCGGCGTTTGGTCTGGGCAGCAGGGAGAGGGAGAGAGGTGAGGGGATGGGACCTCCGCGCGTTGCAGCCCGAGGGCTGCGGTCCAGCCAGGAGCCAGAGCGTCCGGTCTGCCCAGGCAAGACAAGATATCGTCTCTTTCTGTTTAAGTCATATTTTAATTGCAGGTTTTCGCTTTTCATTTTTTAATTGACTGCCTTTACTTTGAAAATTTCACTCCTAGCAGCTGCTCTGGATAATGGAAATGCATCATAACTCCTACCTGTTCCCCGCATTGAATGACTCCGGGTGATACTTTATATCTTATTACGATTATTTATTATGATGTCCAGTGTAGTTCTGTAGCAGAGGGAGATCATTAACCTCTCCTGCAGTAAAGAGAACTCTCCGTGTTGTTTTTCAAAGCCATTAAAGCTTTGAAAACTCCTCTGATTTTTTTTTTTTTAACTAAAAAACCTACAGGGCTGCAGAATAAAACGCTGACACAGGTCGGCTACTGCAGGAGGAGCGCACCCCTCCCGCTGTGTCTCACCGAATCGCAAACGGAGCTCCAGAGTGAGGAATCCAAAGTTATTTGCTTGTTAGAAAACACACCTGTGGCGGCAGGGACCCGCGTGCAGATTTTGGGGGTGCTGAGAGAAGAGGAGGTGGCTGCGGTCTCAGGAGGGGTGGGAGATGTCACCTGGGGTCTCCCAGGACGAGCGTCCCCAGGTGGTGCGGGGGCCCCTCCGCAGGGGACAGCAGTTGTTTGGGCTGGTCCATGCGCATCAAAGCAAATTCCCTCGCTCCCCCAAGATGCCCGTGGTCCGTTGTCGTCTCGGGATGCTATTATTAGCTACGCTGGTTTGGGGTGCTTTTTCACGCGGGTTTACGCGGCACCATGCCTGCCTTGGTGAGGGGGAGGAGTGTCTTTTACAGATCACCGCTTTCGACAGCTGCGTATGGTCACTTAGCATCTATTTATGGCCACCGAATGCTATCTGCAGATGCTGCTTGTGGTTGCTGGGCCTGCACGTGGTGGGAACGGGGAGAACCTCTCGGTTTTCCATGGCTGGCAGAGGTTTCAGCTCAGACACAGTGGAGGCCCCATCCCTAGAAACGTTCAAGGTCAGGTTGGACGGGGCTCTGAGCAACCTGATCTGGTTAAAGATGTCCCTGCTCACTGCAGCGGGGTTGGGCTAGGTGACCTCTAAAGGTCCCTTCCAACCCAAAGCATTCCATGATTCTATGATGATTCTATACGGCTAATTGCTGGACACGCAGCTCAGCCCGCTGGGAGGTTTAATTAGTCATATGGGGAATTTATCTGCAGCAGATGCTGTGTCTCCCACCCGGGCAGGTAGCTCCTGGAGATGTGCATCCACTCTGGGGACTGCGTTTCGCTCAGGACCAGGAGGTGATCCCGGTGAAAACCCTGTCTGCAGTCAGAGGGATGCTCATGCCCTACAAAGTCACCTTGCCTCCCAGCCCATGTCGTGTTCTTTCACACCCAAAAGATCCCGAAATAAGATGTTCCCCATAACCACAGGCTACTCTAACATGATGGCTGATGGTAATAAAGCCTTCGTAGATGTCCCCATTTCTCTGGAAGCATATCGTGCTGACCATATGGCTGGGGAATTCGGAGGCCCGTTCATGATGGGATGCTAATGAATTGGTAACTTTATCTGGCTTGTCTGCGCCTCTCAGAAACGAGAAAATGCTGTTCATTAAGCTCTTGTTAAAGTGCTGTCACAAAGAGAAAAGCATCTCTATAGACAAAAAATGCTGCAATTCCTTGTTATTCTCTTCCCAGGTCTTCCAGATGAAAATTGCTCTGTTTGAAAGCCAGGAGATGATTTTCCTAATGGCTGTAACTACACTGCTCATGTTCTGGCTGCACAAACTTGCTCCTATGGCTGCGATGCATCCTGGGGGAGGTGAGTATTCGCTTTTCTACTCAGCAAATACTGTGCCTTGAGGGAATGTTGAGAATTAGGTGCGGGTTTCACAAGGCCACCTCCCCCAGGCAGCTGCGGCTCCAGGTACCTTCTTGCAGCACCTCCATCCCCGTGTCCTGGGGAGCTCTCTCCCACGTCAGATGCTGCCTGAGAATGAGTCTTCATCGCACGTGGAAACATTATTAACGCCGTTTAAAAGATTGAGGTGTTGAGGCCCAAAAGAAGTTGAAGGATGTGCCTCCCTGGGAACTGAGCCCCAGTCTCTGGACACCCACCGGGGCTGTAGGCAGCAGAGCAGAGCATCCATCGCCCCAAGGTTAAGTGGGCAGGGACCCCTCGGCAGTCGGAGCCTGGCGTAAGCAGATAATAGCAATTATGGAATGTTAATATTAGCCAGAGATCACCTGTAACTCTTCCAGCAGATCGTGTGGTGTAACCTTGCTGCCTGAGCAGAAATCCCCGCTGGCTCCTGCCTCATCACAGGAGCTTTCAGCATCCCACGTCACCCAGGTGAGCTGGGTGGAGACGCCTGGACCTGCAAAACACGAATTGCCGTAAGCGGTGATCTGCTGCCCTGCCAGCCGAGCCCCTCGTGGTGGGTGCTGTGCCTGGGTCGAAGCTGGTGTGCAGACCTCGTCTTCTCCTGGGCTACAAGGAGGCTTCACCCTGTGTCACCCAGCGTGACGCCAAGGTAGGGCGGCAGAGCGGGTCTGCTCAGGCCGCTTGCTTTCCACTCTGCCCAACTGCTGCTCTCTCCGCTGCCACAGAGAAGGTGAAGCTCACAGGCGGTGGTCCTCCAACACCGGTGGGCTTGTGCTTGTAGAAGTTGTGCTCGATGTAAGGAGAGGGGAGTAAATCCCACTGCTGGCATCGAGGTACGGAGAGCAGCGTGCGTCCCACCGCTGGCATCGAGGTACGGAGAGCAGCGTGCGTCCCACCGCTGGCATCGAGGTACGGAGAGCAGCGTGCGTCCCACCGCTGGCATCGAGGTACGGAGAGCAGCGTGCGTCCCACCGCTGGCATCGAGGTACGGAGAGCAGCGTGCGTCCCACCGCTGGCATCGAGCGCTCAGGCATTCCAGAGGCACCCTGCATCCTTCAGTTAAAACGCAGGAGCGTGTTTGCGGCTGGTGCACTACATTCATCTGGGTTTGCAAAGATGCCGTGCTGAGCAGTGTGGAAGCTGAGTGGCCCTGACCGTTTCCCCAAGGGTCTTTAAGCCCCGGGTGCTGGAGGAGCGCCGGAGGCCTGGGGAAGGCTGGGGTGCTGCACGCCGGTGTGGGGGCTTATGGAGGGAAAGAGCAAGAGTTTGAGATGGGAAAGGAAACTAGGCCAGAAAATGCAGCAGACAGTTTGCAAAAGGATGATCCAAGCAGCTTTGATATGGATATGTTCCCTTGCAAAGACACGGTGCTGGAGAAGCTCTTTATCAGTGTCAGGCGATGACAAACGACAGCGGGGGAAAGTCACGGGGCTGCGGCGCGTTGTCGCAGCTGCAGCACCTTGGAAATGATACAGGTATCGCCGCGGCTCCGTGCCTCGGGGTCCCGCCTCGGCCTTAATTAATCACGGAGAAAAAGGATTGTCTTCTCTTCTGTTCTTTTTATAGCACGATAAATGAGGGAGGGAAGACGAGGAGGAGGAAAATTGCGTGTGGGCACATTTGGGGAAGATCAAACCCCATCCCTGGCTTGTACACAGAGACGTTGCTGCCTGGCTGGCAAAAGTTGTTGGGCAACGCAGGAGCTGCCCCGTGGCAGGCAGGGAGCGGGGGCGAGGAAGAGGAGGGGAGGCAGCAGCGGTCGAACACGCACTGAGAGCTGGGCCCTTTCCTGCAGGGGCTGCTGGAGGCCAAGGATGGCACGAACCAGCAGGGCTGATTGAACGGGAAATGAAAAAAAGGGGAAAAATCAAGCCGGAGTTTCTTACCATTACCTCCAGTCCTTTTTTTTTTTTAAGAGTTCCCTTGAAGCCTTGTCTATATAAATGTTGAATTATATGGTTCTTTGACTCTTTACTAGAAATTGCTCTGAATTACTTTTTTTATATAATCTGTTTCATTTCCAGCACTCCGCCGTACCTCGCAGAGGAATATCTGTGGCTGCCGACTGGCTCCCGCTCCCGCTGCCAGGCTGCTGTGCTGCGTCTTCTAATAAAGTTGCCCCCTGTTCCACGGCAGGGCAGAAATCTGTAATGAAAATTTTATACGAGTGGTTGGGAAATGGAGTTTGAGCCTGGGTTTCAAGTATGATTTTCATAACACCCTGGGCACGTATACGCACGACGTTCGGGGACTCAGCAATAAAAGGGGTCGTTTCCCAACAACTGTGTTTTCCTTGAACCCCTCCTGGATGGGGTCACTGGAGATGTTTGTGGCTCAGACCTCACCCTTGTGAGCCCCGTGGTTACGGCCTCAATTTGGGAACCTGGCGGCACGGCGCATCGCCAGGACGTGGCACCGCGGTCGTCCGTCCTCACGGAGGTGGCAACGTCCCCGCGCAACCTGCAGGAAAATGGGGCTGTTTGGTGGCACTGCTGTCACGCCGGCGCTGTGCCTGGGGCTGCGCCAGGGCAACACAGCCAGCGGGGTCCACAGCTCCTGATGGTGGGCTTGGTGGTAGCTGGGATCTGAAGGAGGGAAAGGAAAAATGATGCTCTTTCTCTCCCTAGGGGCTTCAGATGAGATAGGGAATTTTATACGGGAGTCATCTCTGTCCTGCTGGGATCGGTGGGAGTCTCTTCATCGCCCTCGCTGAATTTGGCTGTCCTCGGTAAGTCCCGCTTCTGGACTAGGCAGGTGTCCTGGTTTCAGCCGTGGGTTCAGCCCGGCGCAGCATTTCTGATGTTCTCGTTGCCCATGAAGACAGCCTCGGCGGCTGGGCTCGCTGGGTTATTAATGTTTGCACGCAGCGCCTGTGTGCGCACATACATTAACGTCTGCATTTCCACTGCGGTGATACTTTCGGTGGCCGCGCGTGCCAGTTACGAAGGTGGTAGGAAAATCCTCAGAAATGCAGGGGGAATAAAGTCCCTTCAGAGGTGGCTGAAATCTTCCCTGGTCTTCTAACGCAGGGAAGGCTTCATCGTTAAGGATGCGGCATGGGAGAACAGAGCCAGCGTGCTGCTGAGCGTGGGGACGATGCGATACAGCCCCAGTGCCCGGCGGGGGTTTGGCAGGAGGGGACGCTTGGTCTCCACACCGCAAACACCTCCCGGAGGGTCCTGGGGTCCTGGGCAGCCCCAGCCCCAAGAGGAAAACCCAGGAGCAAAGTCAAAGCTGCCGGTCCTGTCCTCCGGTTCCAGCCCCTCGCTCCGGTGTCAGGGCTGCGTGCCGGGCAGGGTGGCCTCCCACCGGGACGGGGTCCGTGGGTGCTCCCGGTCGCTCCCGGAGAGGTTTCTGCTTTTGTCTGGCAGCGTGATGAACACATTGGTAATGTCTTCTCTACTTGCCTGTGATGATCCCTGTCTCTTCCATCTCCCATATGGTATTTTTCTTCTTGTTATTGCTATTATTGTAATTATCCTATGAAAACCAATTAAATGCAGAGCTGCTGGACCGGTCTGGGGTCCCTCCTGTGCTGTGACTGGGCAGCAAGCGCCGTCGAGACCCCTCTCTGCCCCAGCTCCCTTCCTCCCCGGTGCAGAGCAGTTGCCCTGACGGTCACCGTGGCCTGGGACGGGGTGCGGGCAAATGTTCAGGCTCAGCCGCCGCTGTGTGAATTTGGCACATCTATGCTAAACAGGCGGTATTAGCCCTCTCCGGGGCTGATCAATATTTAATGTGGAATTTACAAAGATTGACTTGAGGATGCGTTTAAAATTGGAGCATTAGCCGTAGGTGGCAATTTCCGAGTCGCAGCAGTAGAGTTTGATTATTTAGAGAGATGGCATTTCGTACATTTAAAATAATCCTTAGGACTGCGGGGCCTCTCTTCCCCTAAAGTGTTGACTTTTCAATTGTTTTGTTTGTTTATGTTCAATATTAATCACCCCGTCTGCTCGCTCAGCGCTGGGCTGGGCTGACGGGGCTCACGCAGCCGGCGCTGGCGGTGGCGGGGACGCAGCTCGGCTCCCTTTCGGGTTTTGACGTTTTACCGGGGTCCAAGAGCCGAAGCCGTTTCGGGAAGCGGAGCCTCGCTGCGTGCCCGGCGCGTGGTAGCTGTGCCAGGGTGCTCCGGGCTGGGGGGACGGCACCCTGCGCGTGCCCCCGCAGCACCGGCATCGATGCACGTCTGTTTAGGGAGGTCAATATTTAAACTGGGTGAGACCCCACGACCTATACCAGGCTCGGGTGCTCTGCAGACCCCCCCGTGCTGTGCCGCTCGCCTGCTCGGGGATGCTGCCGCCCCAGCCCTTGGGGACCGGGCTGGTTTCTCTCCTCCCAGCCCCGAATTCTCGCTGCGATCTATTAATCTCCCCACGCAACGAGGCCGGGGTGGGACATTATGCATGCGCACAATGCGCACGCACACGGGGACTAATGAAATTGCTGTTTTTATCTTGGTTTGCTCTTGCTGCGAGCTACATTAATAAGAGCTGACAGGTTTGAAATAGCTGATCGGAGCTGATTCAGGTTGCGAAGGCAGCAATCGCGGGAGCGACGGGGCCGTGGGATTGAGCGCAGGGACTTTTCGGTTTATGGGCCGGAGCTGTAAGGGACAGCTCCACCGAAACCCAGGGCGTCCAGGGGCATGTACGCAGCCAGAGCTCCCCTGTGCTCCCCTTGTCTATGTAAAATCAATTCAGGCTTAAATGAGAAAAAGAAACCGCACAGCCCAGCTCGTGAAGGGCCAGAAGCAGGACGAGGCGGTGGCTCCCGCTTGCTGATGTCCCTGGGCTGCACCGCAGGCGCCCGCCGCCTCCCGGCTCCCTCGGGTTTGGTACTGAGTCCTGGGGAGGAGAGCTTGCCCCCGCGCCAGTGCTCAAGGGAAGCCAGGAGTCCGTGCGGTGCCGCCTGCCTCTCTGCCGGCAGCGGCGGTGCAGGCGGTGCGGGTGTTGGCTCTGCCGCGGGCACTGGCTCCTGCACCCGCGGCGCTTTGTCTGAAATTCAGATTTCACCCGTGATGGCCGAGCCGGCTCCGCACCCCTTCCCCGGGCGGCTCGTGGTTAGAAAGGCGAAACAGCGGCTCCTAATTTCTTGTTTCCTAGCTCAGCACCGCAGAGCCCGGGGTGGCTCCAGGCTTTCGGTGCGGGGCCAGTGGTGCTGGTGAGCAGATTTACTCCCTTCCTCTTGAGGCGACCACAGATCTGGCCCCAAATTTAACCCCTCTCTGCAGTCCCTGCGAGGAGAGGGAAACTCTTGCAATTGCTTATGTGATGGGGAGAAATTATTTCCCTTCCTCCCCTTTATCTAATTGTTCTACTAAGACTTTGCTCAATTTTGTGTAATTAAAAGCTTGAAAACAGCTTGTTTCATGTATGGAAAAGGAGCGCAACATATGGTGGTGACAGAGCTGTTCATAAATATGAATGTTTTTATATTTAAAAAAAAAAAAGTGGAAATGCGTTGCTAAAACCATCGGTGAAGTATTGGTGAGGAGAGCGGGGGCACCCATGGGTGCGACCTCAGCCCCCGGCCCCGTGACCGTGTGCTGATACCCGCTGTTTTATTGAAAACTTCAATTCTGGTGATTTTCTGCTCAACCCCCGCAGCCACCCTCCCTGCTTACGCACCCGGGCTGGGCTGCCCTGCCCCTCTGCTGCCTGCCCCTGCCCGCTGCCCCGTGGGGTGCAGGGGCTGACCTGGGGTGCAGGATGCGGCCCCGCTGCAGAGGTGGGACCCCCCATGGGGTCGGCCCCGAATGCCACGGATGGCAGTGGTGCTGGGGGGGGGCTGTTGGGATCCGGGGGCCGGCGGGGTCCGCGCTGGTGGGACGCTGGGTCTGGTTTGGTGCGGCAGGTCCCTGCCGTCACACAAAACAGCACGTGCAAAAAAATAAGGGCTTCTTTCCCTTCCGCTCCCCCTCGAACTGGAGCACAGACGTGACAAGTGTTACGATGAAGGCTGAGCGGTGGCCGCGGACGTCTCTCCCCTTGCAGATTACTACGTAAATCAGCCGCGATATCGCCGCTCCCCGTCACCGCGCGGTGCGTGTGAAGGTGGGGCACCCGCTGGGTGACGGCCCCAGCCCATGGTGGGTCACACGCCGCCGGGCTGGTGGGGTAGGGGACACGTGCGCCGCGACGCAGCGGTTCACGTGGCGCGTGTGAGACCTGGCTGATGCGAACCCGACCGAACAAGTCACTCCCTCGGCCTTTTTAATACTAATTTGTGTTTTTCCCCAGCACCGCTTGTCTGAAAAGCCAAGACAGTTTCCAGTGCTGGGTAATGAAAGCGGCATCCCTGGGGAGGCTGGGGAGAGGAGCTGTGACATCTCAATGAGCTCACACCACCCCTAAGAGCTGCGGAGCTGCCGTCGGCATGCGCTGCCTGCAACGAGCAGCACTTGCAGCACGTCGCCGCTGCCCTGGAAGAGGAGGTGCTTTCCCCTTGCTCTGTAAAACTCAGGTTTCCCCGGTAAGCGGTGGTGGTGACGGCTCTGGGTGGCAGCAGGGGCTGTGCACCGCGCTGGGAAGAGGCCGGGCTTCGTCCCTGCCCGCCTGGCTGCTCTCCGTGCACAAACGCTTCCACCCGCAGCTCTGGAGATGGAAAAGGGGGTGCAGTCGGATGGACGAGCGGAGTGAAGCACAGATTTTTTTTTTACGTGTCTGATCTTGTTTGCTCTGGAGCCGGGGCTGGGGCTGCAGCAGAAGCTGCTGGGGGCAGGGGATGCAGCACCGGGGGGTTCGGGTTTGGGATGCTCCCGGCAGCCCCTCCCGGCGCTCGGCGTGGTCCCGTCAGACCCATGGGTCTCCAGCCCCTCAGCGGGCGCCTGCCTCAGGCTGCTCGTGTTATTTGATGTCGCACCTCTAGTGACCACCACGCACAAGGCCACCGCACCCGGCTGGTCCTGCAAGGGTGGTGGGTGCCTCTGCCGCCTTCCCATCGCAGCCTGCTCGCGTCCCCTCCCGCCCCCCCTCTGCCCGGGATCTTAGCGTTTCACATGTGCTTGAATAACTCCCCCCCAATAAATCGAAGGCTGTTCGTTTCTGTTGGGTTTTAATGTCACTTATTTTGCTGCTCACTCTGTAAGAAGATTGCAACAGCAGCAGGATGCTGTGCGCTGCGTTGTGGCGCATCTCGCAAAGCCGTGATGATGGAAATGGTTTCAGAGTAAAGACGTTATTAATGAAGGCTGTAACCAGGGAAGGTACGCCAAGCTCGTGTACCTGATCTCGCCCGGGTTGCACTTGACCAGCACATCCATCTAGGGGTTGTATTCATCCATTTTTTAAAACGGCTTCGCTGTTGATGCCAGCCTGCCTGGGACTGTGTGCCATTTAAAAAGAATCCAAACAAATTACCTCCAAAAAGTTCACGTCTGAAATGCTGCTGCTTCCCAGCCCGCAGGCTGCGAGCGAGAGGGGAGTCCGGGGGACGGCACCCCTGGGATCACCTGCAGGGCGGCCACAGACCCGAGGAATCCTCACAGAGCTATTCCTGATGGCTCAGCTGCGGCAGGATGGAGCCAAGCTCCCGCTGCCGTCCCCGGGACTGTGGCCCCGTGCCCGCCGTGGCGGGGCCGGGAGCTCGGCGGAGCTGCTTGTCCAAGAGAAATGCAAATACGGGACAATCAGCCTCCGCGGCAGCGAAGTAAAATGTGATGAAACCCAATCAGTTAATAACACTTCAAGGCAGTGGAAGAATTGCAGATGAACGTGGGTTTAAATAACTTTTTTTTTTTTCCCCTTCACCAGAACTACTCCTCTGGATTTTTACTGGAAAAAACCCTCATTTCGGTTTGCATCTTGCACAAAGGGCTGCTGGTTTCAAAGCCCAGAGCTGGGGAGTCTCGGCAGAGCTCTGTCGTTGCATCCTCCTGCACCGTTTCGGGTCCTGAAAAGGCACCTCCATCCTTGCAGTGGCCCTGCTGAGCCTCCAGCTGCCGGAGGAGGGTCCCACGGGAGCATTGCGGGGACCCCCTGCCGGGACCCCGGGGGTGGTCCCCCCACGGGATGCCGCACCGAGCTCCAGCCGCCTGGCACGGGAATAAACACTGCAGGAGCAAAATGGTCTGACAGATACAGCTGACAAGCATGAGAGAAAGGTTTTGAGACCCGGATGGTAATCAAGCCTAATTTGTTGATTTGCCATCCGGAATCATTCCTTGCATTATTTTTTCCCCCCGCACAATTTGCTGCCTGCCTTGGGGGAGGGCGGGGGGAAGCGCGAGCCCTCCATCCTCTGCCGAGCCCCTGAGCCAGCTCCTTCTGCCTGATTAGGGGCTGCCAGGGTGATTGATGCGTTCTTGCGGGGAAGGTGAGTCCCTTCGCCGTGACAGCCGGGTTTGACAGCCAGGCGGAGACCGGCCCTCGCCGGCAGCCTCCTCTTCACGTACCTGCGTTTTCCCAGCCCGGACAACACCGGGCCGTGGCTGTGGCGGCGAGGGCTGTGCTCTCCACCGCGTGACAGCATGTGTCCCGTGAAGGTCAAAAGCCTCCGAAGCCCTGCTGTCCTCCCCAGCACGGCCCCTTTGATCCCTGCGTAGGGACCGGGGGAGGAGGGGGCTGCGGGGAGGCGGCTGGCGGGTGGGCAGCTCCCCGGTGAGGTCAGGGATTGCCCCCTGCAGCGGCTCGCTGCGGCTCTGCGGGGCGAGGGCTCTGTCCGTCCTCTGGCTGAGGGTGACGGGGTTTGGTCCGCACTCCGGAGACGCGAAGGTGATGTGGTTTTTCTGAGATCAAGCAGCGAGCCCGTGGCAGGCGGGAGAGCAGCGGGTCCTCGCTCTTCTAGCTGCCGCGAAATCAAATTCCTTGACTGTTGGTGGGCAGGGTGTGGTGAAACCCGTGCTTGGGCATCTTCTGCTCGGGTGGTGAGCTCCTCGGGGCTGGGGTGGCTCTGATGCGACGAGGTGCTCAGCCCCAAGTGCTGAGCCCTGTTACCACAATGCAAAACACCCGGGGTGCTCCAAGACGTGCGTCTTGACCCAGGGCTGGTGCGAGCGCAGCCACGGACCCTGAGGAGCTGGGCAGGTCCCTGGGCTGGGGGGGACGTGGCCCACCCTTGGTGGAGGCACTTTGGGAAGGGCAAGTGGGGCTGCGTCGCCTGAGGCCGCTTGAACGCGGGCGTCTGAAGCACTCCGAAGGGAGGAGCTGACGGAGCCAAACTGCAACGGGCTGAGCACTCTTAACAGAGAGAGGACTTCAGGTGCCAGAGCTGATGAGGAAATAAAATAATTGCTCTTTGACATGCAGTAACCGAATATTTTTTGTTGCTCAGCATGCAGCTCCTCAGGACATTCCCTCCTTCTGCAATAACGCGCATCGTGCCGCAGGGTTCGCTTGTGGATCCACCACTGCCGCTGGACGGGGTCCCAGCCTCGGGGAGCGCTGGAGCGGCGAGGTCAGCCCTGCACTTGGCCTTCAGAGGGCAGAGCCAAGGTAAAACTCTGCAGTGATGGATTGCTTGACCTCCCTGCACCTTCCTGGGCAAGGGCTGAGCTTTGCTGTGGCAATATTTATAGTAGGTGCTTTTCTTCACTTTGCCAGTTACGCCGTTCCTACAGCCGAGCCCCGGGGCAAGGCGAGCGTTTAACACGGCTCTGCGCCCTGGTCCCCTCTCTCTCTGAGGAACATAAACCTCTGTGAAGATGCTGAGCCCTCCTGAGAGTCACCGAGAGGTTTCCATTGCACGCCGAGGGTGGGGAAGCAGCGGGCAGGCCAGGCCGTGGGCCAGGCTCTGCCGGCGCCGGGGCTGGGACCAGAGGTCTTGCAAATAGATATTTAAACAAATGAGCGGTGTGTTTAAGTTCTGGGTGGAAAAGGGAGTCAGCAGGGCCATAAAAGCGTATCAGAGGGAAACAAATGTGCGACCGGAGGTAGATTTAATGACAAATACGTGTTTTTTCCAACTGTTGAATGCTCAGGATTCCCTGCCTGGGAGATTTCTGAGTGTGTCAGCACGTGGTGCTGTGCTCGGAGAGGAGGTGACCCTTCAGGATGCTTTGCAGGGGAAGAAAGTGGGGTGCAGGCTGGGGGTGGGCATGCTGGCAGGGAGGGACCCCTCGCCTGCATCTCCCTGGGACCCCAGCGCCGCCCGGGTGCCGGGGCTGGCTGCGCACGGGGGCTCCCGTCACCCCAACGGGACGTGCTGGTTCGGGGAGGACAGCGGCCCAGCCGAAGGCTGCCGTGGGTTTTGCAAAGAGGAGCGAAAGCCCCATCCGACGTCCGCAGCACGTGGTGGATGAAACCTCCCGGCGCTGGGAGGGCCGGAGGAGGCATGCGGCCCCGGTGCCTCCCTGGCCTTGCCAGCTCTGCAGAAGCTCATAAGCGTTATTTTTGGGTGGGCAGCACCCTGCTCCTCGGGGGGGGGTGGGTGCCAACCCAGCCTTCTGCTGCGGGGAAGCAGGTGGGGAGCGTCAAGCTACGGAGGAGGGCAAAAGGCACGAAGCTCCTCGGGGTAAAGCCGGAGACCTTCCCCTGGGTAACACCGATACCTGGGGGGGAAAGGGGAATTCAGCGCTTCTTGAAACTCATATGGTGTTTGGGAAGGGGCATCTGTCCCGGAGAATATCGTGAACAGATGCTCCAGCGCTTATTATTTTAAAAGCTATGAATTTAAAATGTGTTAATTAGGAGGAGTGAGGAGAAACATCAGCAATTCCAACTGATCATCCACAGGAGCCTTGCACAGGAAAATAAATGATAGAGTGCAAAAATATAGCCCGAAATCACGGGGTAGATGCTGGGCTCTGCTCCCTGCGGGACTGCGGCCAGCTGATCTGGAGGGCATCTTTGCTAAGATCTGAAAAGCAGGGAAATCTGCCCGGAACGAGTATTTATTTCCAACCTGAGACAGTCTATGAACGCGTGGCTGGGGCAGCCGAGGTTTGTCAAAGTGGATGCGGGGATTTCACGTGCTTATTTCGTACTCCGTCAGACACCGCTTGTCTGGCCGGAGAGCTGCGTAGGAAAGCCAAGGCAAGCCCTGTTTGAGCAGCGTCCCCCAGACCCCCAGTATGGCTTACTGGGAACCGCAGCCCCTTAGCGCCTCCTCGGCATGCGCTGCCCCTGCGCGTGCCCATGGGTTTGTGCGGAGGTGCCGGCTGCTCCGCTGCCGTGCGAGCGCCGGCGAGCCGCAGACCAGGAAAAAAAAAAAATCTTACTTAAGTCTTTGCAAAGCCACAGATAACGCACTGCGAGAGCGAACAACCAGGATGAAAAATAATTGCGCTCCTATTTTTCTTCAGCTTTTCTTATCGACGACTTTATCACCTCTGGTTTTATTTTACACCTTATTTAGACTTTACTGTAATCCCAGCTATTTCACCATTGACACCTCCTTAATACCTTGTCTAACACCTCTGACACCTCTGGCTAATGCCCGGGCCCTTCTCCAGCACAGAACAGCGCTGGCAAAAATGGAAAAGGGCTAAAATGGAGAGAGAGAAAAATTATTTACTGCCCAGGCTCTGTGAATAATAACCTTTGAGGAGAAAGGGTGGGGGCCAGCCTTCCCCTGCAGCTGAACTTTGGTATCTGCCCACATTAGTCCACATCTGCCCATTCCTTATTCTTTAAAGATCGCGCAGCAAGTGCTGCGCAGGGAGAAGTGGCGAGGGGATTTATCGTTTGAGGGAAACCGCAACCTATAAAGGCTCAACTTAGTGAACCGAAGCAAATCAATTCCTCTTACTCAGACGCCCTGCGCTAAGTTCAGCCCGATACAAGACGTTCCACCTCCGCCTGTCCCGCTGGCGTTCGCAGGTTCGGTGCCAACCCAGCACCCGCTGCCGCTCCGGCAGGGCTTTGCCCGGCGGGTGCTGCGGCCAGGGCTCTGCCCCTCGCCCGCCTTTTGGGGCCGATTCTCCCTTTGCAGCTGCGGAAGGCACCTGCCTGTTTGCAGGGGACGCCTCCTTTGCAACGCCGAGAGTCGCTATTCAAATAGCCCGGGTTTTCTGGTTGGGAGGAGACTGAGCGGGGTGCTGGGACGCCCGGCTGGGTTTGCAGTGTCACTGAGCTCTGCCGGTGGCTGGGGGGGTCCAGCAGCTTCCCCTGCGGGCGCCCAGGAGCATCCCGGCGCGCAGCCGGAGCCACGCTGCCGAAGCCGCGAATTCCCACGGGGAAAACTCTCCCCCCTTCCCCCTCCGGTGACTTCTCCTGGCAGCCTGACCTGGAAGAAATCCTATTGCAACCCCGGCACTGGGGATATCACAGCAATGCACTTCTTTTTTCTTTTTTTCCCCTCTGATCTCTGAGCCTAAAGACTATTGCTACATTACCTCGATTTAACCACCCATTACACAAACTATATCTCTAAAGTGAGGGATATGGCAGCTTTATTATAAGTTTATTACATGCTAATTCAAGCAAATAAATTTGCTCCAGCTGTGGAGCAAAGGAGATTAATAACCTCGAAGATCGCTTTGCTGCTTTGATGAGTTTCTTGAACAGAGCAGAGTATATTTAGGAAGAGCAACTAGATTAGTCAAAAAACCCCTTTAATTATTAGTGACACTGTGCAAACTGCTTCATACGAGTGGAATACCAACTACTTAACTCCCTGACCTTATTATTCAAATAAACACTTCTTATTATAGCACCATGACTTGCTCGTCAACACATCAAGCCAGCTGCCGGGGTGCTGGTTTGGGCGTCCCCGCTGTGTCAGCAGCTGGGCTGCGGGGGGTGGAACGGCCCTAAAGGTGCAGGGGCTCCTGCGCGGGGAATTTAACGATCTTCAGTGAGCAGTGAGCAGAAAAATGCGCTTTGCTGGCCTGGTCTCGATGCTTGTCCCTTCCCCTGCCCAGGGTGTTTGATGCTGGTTTTTATTCTGCGGTTAATTTAGATTTTTCCGAAAGTGCCTAATGCTGGCCGCTGGGAATCGCATTGCTGGAATCCAGGGCAATTGCGCGCTCGCCGGTTCATCTTCGTTGTGCCTGGGGTGGAGGTGGGACGCAGGAGCAGGACGTGGTTTTCTGCCCCTTTTCATAGATGTCCTGGCTTTGGCTGGGGTGGAGTTAACTTTCTTCACAGTAGCTGGTATGGGGCTGTGGTTTGGATTTGTGCTGGAAACAGTGTTGGTAACACAGGGAGATAACCCAGGGATGTTTTTGCTATTGCTGAGCAGTGCTTACACTGAGCCAACACCTTTTCTGCCTCTCACCTCACCCCACCAGTGAGTAGCCGGGGGGCACAAGGATTTGGGAGGGGACACGGCCGGGACAGCTGACCCCAACTGACCCCAGGGATGTCCCACACCGCATTGGCATCGTGCTTGGCATATAAAGTTGGGGGAAGAAGGGGGGACGTTCGGAGTGATGGCATTTGTCTTCCCAAGTCACCGTTACACATGATGGAGCCCTGCTCTCCTGGAGATGGCTGAACCCGCCTGCCCATGGGAAGTAGGGAATGAATTCCTTGGTTTGCTTTGCTTGTGTGTGTGGCTTTTGCTTTCCCTATTAAACTGTCTTTATCTCACCCCACAAGTTTTCTCACTTTTACCCTTCCGATTCTCTCCCCATCCCAGCGGGGGGGGCGAGCGAGCGGCTGGGGGGGGCTTGGCTGCCGGCTGGGGTTAAACCGCGGCAATGGATAAACAGCAGGGGAAGAGGGGCTTCCAAACCAGATTTCAGATCTCACGAGAAGATACGTGGGTGTTTTCTGAGAAGGAGATAATTGCCAGAGATGCCTTCTAGTGCAAAGAGGGCAACTCTGGAAGTTTTTCTGGGGAGCAACGAGCGGTGTGCGGCACTCCCGTGGGGATGCTGCAGGGCCCCGGCAGCACCCGTCCCACCCCTCCTGGGCAGAGGGGTGCTTTGCAGCTCCTTCGCCCGGGCGTGGGGGCACACGCCTGCTCCGCTGGTGTTAAATGAAGCCTGGTTGGGCCCGTGTAAGACCTGCTGCTTCTTCACGGTGCCGGGTAAGGGTTGCTGCCATCAGGGGAGGCCGTGGCTTCGGAGGGGAGCAGAAAACGGGTGCCAGCGCGGTGCTGCAGCACCCACAGACCTGCCGGGGAGCTTGTGCCCGCACTGAGAATAACAGCACCCCCACCCGTTTGGGCAGGAATCGCGCATTTTTCCTCGTTTCCACTTTGTGGGAGGAAGGTGTTTGTGACCCGGTGCCAGGACCTGGACACGGCAGGGATCAAAAGGCTCCTTCTGCCTTCTCGCGAGGGGAAACGTCCCCGGCGCCACGTCCTGTGCCCTTACACCGCAGCGGCTGCCCTTGAGCCTGATGGATGGAGGCAGCGGCGGCTCCAGCGAAGCAGAGAGGACGCGGAGCGCCGATCCGCATCACTAGTTGCTTCCCTTCATTTTCTCTGGTCCTGTTTTACCCACTGCCTGGCCGGACTCGGCAGATGCCGGCACTGGGGGGGATGCTCGGGGGGGTCGGAGCCCGGGGGTGTCACTGTGTGGGGAGGGTCCCCAGGGTCCGTCAGCAGTCTGCGGGGATGACGTGGGTCCAGCCACTCTCCAAAAAGCAGCAAATCGAGAAAATTCTGCTGCCCCTGCGCTTCCTGCTCTCTCCGGCTCCCCGCCGCAGAAGGCAGCCCTTCTGCCTTCAAACAGTGTCTATTGTATGTAGAGCAAGCAAAAATGATGTGTTAAATACAGCCCGGCTGAAGCTCTGAATCAAATCAATTCTTTTGTGATTCCTCCAGCTTTTGAATTTTCAGCCCTGCCGAAGAATTGTTAGCACAAGAATAGGGCTGAAGGAGCAATCCTTTCGTATCACTATTGACTCAATTATTTTGCCTCTTGATTTTCTATGGAGCGGGCCGCGATGCCGCGCCGATATGCTGATTGCTAATGGCACAGCATTGTTCCGCACCGTCTCCGAAGGCTTGGGGTGGAATACCTTCATCTCCCCGGTCGCTACGGGCTGCGTTTGGGACCTAGTTTTATTTTGATTGATGCAAACTGCAATGCACAGGAGGCTGTGCAGGGCAGGCTTTTTGCCGCGAGCTGCCGGGAGGAACCTCGGCTGGGCTCCGGGCTGCCGGTGCAGCGAAGGGTTGTGGTTCTCGGTTCTCGCCAGGGCTGGGCCGAGTTGGTGACCTTCCTCTGCCTGACCTACTAACGCCCGCGCTCCTGGGACGTTCCCGGCGCCGCCGCACGCGCGGATCGATAGGGCCAGCGCGGCATAAAGCGGAGAGGTTGCATTTACACAGTGTCACGACTATCAATATTGACAGCTCAGACGCGTGTCCTTCGGACCGGCGTGTGCCGTCAGCGCCAGGTTATTAATGCCCCAGCGGCCGCCCATGCCCTGAGCCCCACGGTGCTGCGGGGGGGCCGCCGGCAGCTCCAGCCCGGTGCCCCGGCAGTGATGCTGAGCCCGGCCCCGGGTGCTGCATCCCTCCAGGGCGCTCACCTCCCTTCAGCATCTCAGCTCAGGTGTCCTTCGAGTGGGTGCTGTGTTACCCAGCCGCCATCGGGGCGGAGAGGGACGGGGGACAGGGATGTGGCTGCGGCTCCACCGTGGGCGCTGGGAGCGTTTGGAGCCCGCAGCCCCGTTCGTTCAGGCTTGCTCTTTCAAGATGAAAGCGAGGAATTCCCCACCCATCAGAAGGTGGTTAAAGAGCGGTAGGAAGCGCTTGGGATCTGTGGATGAAAGGGGCTGAGGAGGAGCAAAATCCTGCCTTGCTTTGAAGATGCAAAGCCCTGCATAAATCCTAAGCAGTTTTATTAGCGGCTCAAACGCACCGCAGGCTTTAAAAAGGCAAAAGTACGTACTTTCGCGTGCTTATTATTCTTGCTGATGTTTACGTTGCATCAGTGCCCACAATTGCTCGGTGCTCTTTAGAGGCAGGGGGTGACACGGCCCGGCTGTGAAGGGGGCTGCGGGGTCAGCGTGGGGCTTTAGGGCTGGGGAAGGGGCACCGGTGCCCCAGCCGGGCCGGGGGGACAGCCCGTGCCGCGCCGGAGGGTCGGTGCTGGCGCCGGCCGTGCATCGGGCACCTCTGCAGGATGGGGCTGGGGTGTCCCCTGCACCCTGGCTCTGGGGGGAGGCGGGCGAGTCGGGCTGCACTAAATATTCGTGATTCAGACTTGCTTGCTCCAAGGCACAGTCGGACAGACAGCTGCTTAAACACACACAAGCGGAAAACTTTTGCTTTTGGGACAAGTGGGCTTGAAAAAGTCGGGTGCAAGGAAGTGGGGAGGAGCACCCCCGTGGTGCAGCCCGGCGAGGCGGGCGTGCGGGCTGGGTTGCTGCGGGAGGAATTAAAGCTGTGGGACCTGAGGTGTGGGGTAAGGCCATGGTCCCACGAGGTGCTGGTGGATGAGCCGGAGACAAAAGGAGGCTCGTTTGCCAATTTGCCAAACGACACAGTAGACCTTTTTTAAATTACAGCGTAAGAAATAGCGGCAACTGCCTCCCTGTCTCTTTCTTTCCCCATCAAGGGGCAGGCGGCAGCGCCCTTCCCACCTTGCTTGTCCTCCAGCACCCCCGGCCACCGCCGCCTTGGTTTCGTGGCAGCCCGGAGCTGGGGCCAGAGCTGTGGTTCCCCGCTGAAGGGCACGGTCGCGTTGGTTCGTCGTTACAGGGCTTCGCCTCCCTCCCTGCCCTGGGACGTGGCTGGGCGGGAGGAGGGAGCCCGGGCAGCGCTGTCCTGCGCACGGGGATTTCCAGGACCATGTGCGCATCCCACAAAGCGCGGAGGAGGCAGCGAGTTCCGGAACGCTCCTTTGGCCATGCACCCCCCCGGTTTATTTAAACTCCATCCGACTGCACGCTTGCCATGTGAGAGCTCTTCAGGTCTTGGTCGCTGCTGTGCCTCAAATTAGTGGAACGTAAAAGACCGAACGCTGGTGGGAAGGACGGCCCCGGTGTGGCGGGGCGGTGATCACCTGAATCAGCCGGCGGTACCCACGCAGGCACCCTGGCCTGGGGCAGGGGGCAGCGGTGGAACCCTGAGCTGCAGTGGGTGCCCGCAGCGGGGCGAGCAGCCTGCCCCTGCCCAGGCGGATGGTTAACGCCGCTCGCCGTGCCCTTGCCTGCTTAGAAAACACCGAAGTAAAGGGGTGCTTTGCCCAGCAGACGGACTCCCTGCCCCCGTGGCCCTGGTTCCCACCGCGCTGCCCCGGCGTGGCTGAGCGTGGTGGGTGGGAGAGCCGCACTGCGGCCCAGCCGCCCGGCGCCACCGTAAATCCTGGGGAAACTCAAGCCGCCATTAGCGTTTGGAGACGCTGCAAGCGATGATTTCAGAGTAGCGCCCGTCTCTCCGTGGCTGGCTCGAGACGGGGGTCGTTTGGTTAATGCACGTTTCAGTCTTCATTGCCTTTTTAACTAGTTTTTAATCAGTAATTATTAGCAAGTGGGAGCGGCGCGCGGGCTCCTCTCGCCTGCTCCTCTGGCGAGTGCCACTCAATATGTCACGGCAATTAGCACCCAGCGGCAGCGGCAGGGCGCGAGCTGGACGCCGTCACCGCCACCGGCCCCACACCGGGACCTCGGCTGGTCCCCAGGCGCTGCGGCTGGGGCTGCGCCGGCTGCTCCTGCAGAAAATGCAGCAGCGGATGGGAACGCGCCCGAGCATCACCAGCCCCGTTGTGTTTTTAGCTACTAATGTCGGCACGGTCCAGCTGGGTGCGGGGTTCGGTGACCTGGGCTCGTTGCCGCCCGGGGATAAAGCGGCGTCAGGGAGCAGGCTCTTCTGCTCGTACCAAACAGAAACTTTTAATTTTCTTTGTTCGCACTGCAGACAAGAAATTACCGAGCAGCGGATGCGAGCGGCAGACGCCAGCCCGGCCCGTGGGAGCCTGCGCCGCCGCTAATTACAGCTGCTGCCATGGAGGTAAATAGCAGGGAAATCAGCCTTCGACTGATTCAGAAATGAAGTCAAGTACCGGTGCCCTTTGCAAATTGCTGATGAATTACAAGTATCGCTCTGTACTCAGGAGCCGACACCACCTCCTGACCAGCTGCAAACCGCAGCCAGGCACCCTCGAAAGGCAGAGCCTGCTGTTGCCGTTCGTGCCTTAGGATGTTTAAAATAATTGCATGTGGAATGCTATAAAGGGGTTTTTGGGGTGGGACTGCCATTATAATCAGGGTTTTGGCGCTCGGTGCTCTCGGGCCGCGCGCCGGGCGGCATCCGGGCTCGCGCCCACCACTGGGATCAGCATCCTGCGGAACAAATGGGCTTTAAAACCCCTCTATTTTATTATTCTTTGTTAATAATGAGGAAGCCCTTGTAAATAGCCATGAAAGGAAGTGCTTAAGCTCATAATTAATAAATGCTGGCTTGGTTTCTGCTGCCGAGCTGCAGCCTCCAGACGCCTGATGGGGGACAGACGGCTCTGCCAATATGGCAGAGGGTGCTCGTGTCTGTGCCGCGGGTTAAGAAACTCGGGAAATATCGCCCGTGTGCCCCGCACGGCTGGGAAAACCTCCTCTGTGGTGGGACATCACGTAGCCGTGCCCCCGTGGTGCAGGGTTGGGGGGCCCCGGGGCAGGGGCGCAGGATGGGGACGGGGGCGCGGGGATGCGGGGGCCACGACAGGGGCTCCCCTGGGCTCGGCATCCCAACGCCCACCGCGTGCGTTGCACCGCAAAGCCCCAAAGAGCCCCGGCTGCCTCCTGAAACCCATCGTTACGCCTCGGCCATAAATGTTTATGGCAGGAGGGAAAGGAAGTCAATCACATTTATATCCCTTGTTTTCTTTATCGGGGCACTAATTTGACAGGGAAGGGAAATTTTTGCTTATTTTACAACTCTGATTTTGGCTGCAATTTGATTTCAGTAGCTGGGAGGTGAACACGAAATCTTATTTTTATTCCGGAGTCGGTATAAAAATTTACATTTTGACACAGACCCCCACTAACATTTTAGCGCAGATATAGCGGGCCTCCGGGCTTTTCACAAAACACATAACCCGACGTATAATACACTCATAATTCACTAATGTTTGCTGAATGACAGGGTTAAGTGGCTGCTATTCCCGGCCTCCCACCACACTAATGTACTCCAGACCCGCGGTCCTTTTCTTCTGGATTGCAGTCAAATCGTTTCCTGCAGCCCTCGCAGTGGCAGCTCCTTCCACCCTGAATAAACACCACTTCCGAAATTATTTTCATTTGTTTTTCTAATCTAATTTTCCCCTCGGTGCTCCACTAATCATCAATCCCATTAAGGGCTTGATGTGTTGACTGCTTTCCAGAACGGAGCCTGTCCTGCGTCCCGCCGCGCGCTGACCTTCACCGGCGCGGTCCCGGCTGAGCCCCCGTGCTGCCACCCCCCCGGGGACCCCGCGGCGGGGCCGGACCCGGAGGCAATGCCTGTGGAGGGGGGTGCTGGGGAGGAGAGGTTTGGGGGTGCTGGTGGGGCTGGACCGTCCCCTCCATCCCAGCCCAAACCTGTATCCCGACCCCCCGGCTGTGCCTGTGGGACCTTGTGTCATCCCGGGTGAAATAACATGAATATTTAAGGCATAAAGGAGGAGGGGGGGGAGCTGGCACCGCTCCACCCCATGTGCCAAACTAAAACATCCTCTGGTGAAATATCGGAGCTGCGAAGAGGGTGGGAAGCCGGACAACGCCTGTCGCTCCTAATGAGACAAATAAACAGCGAGCGTTTGCGTGCGGGGGCCAAGGAATTTATCCAATGGGATTGGGAACACATTGCCACCCGCCACTCTCCCTGGGAGCAGGATTGGTGCCGCCACGGAGAGGACGAGCTCAGAAACCTTAAATCTAGGGAGGGATGAGGATGAACCAGGCTGGGAACCCCTCTTGCCCGTCATCACGGCGTCTGGCCAACTGGCACAGCCTCAAGCTGGATCCGTAGAGCAAACCAGCACAACCTGCCTGGACCCATCTCCCTCCTCCTCCTCCCACCCCCCCAAAGGCTGCTCTGGGGCACACACAGACAGGTTTGCTGCTCTTTACGGGAAATCAGATGGTTTTTTTCCCTCCGAAGGCGCGCTGCGCCGTGTGCCCCAGCCAGCCGCTCCCTCCCCTCCAAGGCAAGGTGAGCCAGGCCCCCAAAGGGAAAGTAAAGACAAAGATTTTTTTTTTCCTCCCCAAGTACCTCTGTAAGACACACTGAGCTTGATAAATAGCTGCACCGATAGATGCCTGGATAGAAGTATGTCTAAGTGCCAGAGTAAAGCTCTTCCCTCCGTCAGGGCTTGCAGAGCACCGCTCGGCCACGCGTCAGGAACGTGGGGTTGAGTGAAAGCCACGGTGACACTTGTCGCCCATGTCCTTTACCTAATGCCTCCTGTGCAGAGTTATTTTTTTACAACGATTTGCTGCATCTGCGGGGGTTGGCAGCGCCGGCAGCAGCGGTACAGCAACGCTGCCATGGCCCCCTTAATCTGGACTCTCTCCAGGGAAGGATGCGGTCCCTAGGGCAGGGATGCGATGCCAAAAAGGTGCCCGGCGGTGCTCAGCACAAGGGACCAGGCTTGGAGCACTGCACAGGGGGATGAGGACGAGGACAGATGGGGACAGAGATGGGGACAAGGATGCTCCAGCCCTCCCCAGGGCCAGCTCAGCGTGCAGGAGGGGTGGCGGGGCTGCACACTGGCCTCCCCCCGGGAATAAACATTTCACCCCCCTGGGAATAAACATTTCACCCCCCCAAATGAAAGGAACTCCACGGATCTGTTCAAAACAGTTTATTGTATTTTTTCGTCAGACAAACACATTGATTTCTGGACCACAGTAGAGGATGGAAACCTTTCACAAACTTATTTATTTGAAAATACAAATATAAAATTATACTTTCCACATCTGTGATGTGAGAGACCCCCATCCACATAGTATTTTACAACAGGGCTTTAGAAAGCCATACACAGAGACCTGAAAGATGCTTGATATATATAGATACATATATATATGTATATATATAAAAAAAAAGTCACTACCAAAGTTCTCATCAGTTCATACTAAAGTATAAAAGGAAGGGCTAGGCCTGCCACTGTGCCATAGTTTATTTAGGTACATTTATGACCACCTGAAATGCTTCGACTTGCACCCTAGTACTGATGGAGTTCAGACCTCGTACAACAGAGAATGACGGGGATTTGCTACCTACGACGGTCGACGCGACACACGAGCCCACGCGTGGTGTTACGAGTATGTACAGAACGGAGAGCCGGGCGCGCGGGCGAGTCCTGCGTCCCCCGGGCTGCCGGGGCTTCACCCTGCTCGGACACGGAGCTCTCTCGAGACAACACAGTCGGACTGTTTGGGAACCGAGAACCGATCACAAGGATTTGCTTTCTCAAACTACGGTTTGTGTTTTTTTTTTTTTTTTTTCTTTTTTGGTAATTTTTATTACAGTATTAAAGTATTGCTTAGCTTACAGAATCTCCTCACGTAGTGTTCGCACGCGGCAACGGGTTTGACTTGGATTCTGTACGTATGAAACTCTACAGTGTCTGTGCGCAGACCGGGATCTGCCGGTGTGTCTTCGATGCATCCTGTCTCTTCACCTTACACTAACTTCAGTTTGCTGTTTGAACTATTTCGCTTAAAAAAAAAAACAAACCAAACCGCTAAAAAAAATAATTCAGAAAATTCCACCCAAGAGACATTTCCATAGCATAAAAGACAGCTATGAGTTAGTGTTGGTTTTTTTTTTGTTTGTTTTTTTTTTTTGTAAACAGTTTCATATGCAATATCATACATAACCATGGCTGGCCTTCAGTAAAAATGTAGTAAACTATATTGCTTTATTATTGATTATGTTGCATTGAGTGAATGGCAGAAACGAAACGGGAAGGTAACTGTGGCTGGAGTCGCTAGCCCTCATTCGCACTACAGATGAAAACAGCATCCTAGGCTTCAGAGCAGGGGAGAAAAGAAATCCGAACACCTTTCAGGTCGTTATTACCAACAATTGCCCAATGGGTTAACTAGCCTAGCAAGATGGGTGACATTCACCAGCGCACGCTGCTGTACAATGGAAGAAAAGAAAGAAACTTACAGCAAAGAGAGCCATGCTACCTTAAAGTCCAAGCTACAAATTCAACTTAAAATGAACATTCATGAAGTATAAGAAACAAAANAAAAAAAAAAAAAAAAAAAAAAAAAAAAAAAAAAGGACAGATCAGGCTTCATTTTAATCAAGCCAATCACAAATGACTTTTTTTATTTTGAAGGGGAGAGGGTGCCCGAGCTCCTGTGGCTTGCTACAACTCCTCTCAAAACGTCCCTCGTGGTTGGGATACAGCCCGGCCCTCGGCACCGTCGGCGCGGTGCCGGGCGCTCCGGGCAGGGCATGAACCCGCCCGCGCCGCTGCCCGCGGCGGGGAGGCGCTTTGGGTGCCCATTTCGCACAGCCAGATGGAAATCTCTCTTTTTGGTCACTCCGGGGGTAGCGGGTCCGTATGAGATATTTGGAAAGGAAAGGGCAATATCCCTCGGAAGGATCCTTCGCTCACTGTGCTTGACTAAAACAAAGGTGGAGCTGAACCTTTGCACTGAAAAATTTATAAAAAACCCCCAAACGAACAAATGAAGAAAAAAAAAAAACAACAAAAAAAAGCCCTTCAAAATGGACTTCTAGATGAGTGGGGGACTAACGTGAACCTTAGTCTAGGTAGCCACATCAAAACATATCGGATTCCACGACATTTGTGCTATGGGCCACTGGGACTTCTCAAAAGGTATATAAACATCTAAAACATATTCACACAGATTAGCAATTTCTTCTGAGCATTCTTAAAAAAATATTTTTTTTTTTCTCTTAGTAAAATCGTTTTAATATACCGTGCCTCCCTCTTTTAAAAAATAAATTAAAAAAATCCAGTTTTGCATATCTAGCATTAGCATTTAAGGTAGTATGGCACATCCCCTTTTCAAAGTCACGGGTGGGGATCTACAAATGCCTTAGGAGTTTGCCAGCATTTTTAACGTTGTGAGACCTTTGGTTAGTTGAAACCGCATCAGATCAGCAAAAGAAAAAAAAAAAAAGACGAGAGGAAAAAAAACCAAAGAAAAGAGGAAAGAAGGAAAAAAAAAAACAAAAAAGGAAAACCTTCCCAAAATTATTAGCATTTTTTTTTCCTTAAATAAGAGAAAGTTCTATCCTTACTGGTCCTAAATCTGAATAACTACATCTAAATTTTTAACCTTAATTACGATACACCTACCAATATGTACTAGAAGAGGAAGAGAGAAGGAGGGGGGGAAAAAATCCACTACACTAGCATCGGACAGCACTCTTACAAACAGCCATTTTATACACTATTAACATACAACAATGATCAACGAAGAATCGTCTATGAGGTGACAGGGAATGGAGAGGAAAACCAACTGGTAGTACAGTACATCATCAACATTGACAAAATAGCGATAAAAAATTCCCTGACGGCACATTGAATTTCAGGGAATTTGGTTCGTTGTTTTTTTTTTTTTCGTTTTTGTTTTTTAAAGAATCGTTTTATTTATTTTATTACTCGATCAAGTCTCAATATTTAAAAAGCGTCCAGCATTTTGCTTAAACCTGGTTGTTCTGAAATAAGAAAAGAACCTAAAATATTACATAAAAAGCATGATTCTTTTTTAAAAACAAGAAAAAACAAGGTTTTCTCCTTTCGGTTAGCAGTATGGTGCCTTGTTTTTGTTAAAGATGCCTTGCTCTACCTTGTCTATTGAATGTCTACATTAGTCTACTTGTTAGTAAAATTTACAAAAATAGGAGTGCAGCAGCTCTTTTTAACAAATGTCGCATTCAGTGTCTTATACTGGCTGTACCTAAAGTACCAAATTTATAAACGTAACAATTTAAAAAAATATTAATAAAACTCGTCAATATTACGTTAAAAAAAGAAGAAATATATCCACACTACAGTATGTTCGTAATGCCACCTACCGTGTTGTACTTCTAGTTTGCTGTTGCAGGCCTATTTACCAATATTAAAAAAATTAAATTAAAAAATATCCTTCATAAGTTTCCTCCCCCAACAGAGGACCATATATATAACAGCCAAATATTAAACATGTGCAAATAGGAAACTGTCAGTTTTTCCCCTACCAGTCACAGTGCAATGATGTTTTATACTTTATTTTTTTTTTTTTTTAAATTCTGTTTACAACTACAATAAATTAAAATCTTCCGTTGCTTCTAGGGTGAAACTTGTAGCACTGAGGTATTCCCAAAAAAAAAAAAGAAAAACAAAACCCAAAACCAAAAAAACAAAGTTGCTTTCCTAATTTGTTAATACAGAAAGTACTGGATGAAAAGGTAACCACGCAAGCTTTAATGCCGCTCCGCCTGCGGCAGGCGAGCGCGGAGCAGGGACCTCGCCTCCGGCCAGAGCAGCTGAAATGACTGGACAGCAAGTTGATCTAGTTTAAAACAACAACTAAAAAAAAAAAAAAAACCAAAACCATAAAGGTGTGCTTTGAACCGTAAATGCGTTAAATAGGAAAAAATTGTAGCTTCTTTTTCAGTCTTGGGAAAAGCAGGTTTTAAATTAAAAACAAATACCACTAGACTGTTCCTTTGTAAGCTGTGCACGTCTGAGAGCGCAGATGCTGGTACGACGCCAGGAGAGCCGGGAGGCCAACCGCGCCTGCGGAGCACGCGAGCGGTGTGTGCATCGCCTGGCGCCCGCGGGCCAGCTCCGGCAGTTGGTCAAGAAGTCTGAAACTTCCTTTTTTTTTTTCTTCCGTTTTCATAGAGAAACTGCCTTAGGCTGACTCCATCACAAAAATAGGTTTGTATTTCTCTTTCTTAATAGTTTATATGTAGTTAATGGAATCGTATTTACAGTATTTTTTTTTTTTTTCAGAATTCACAATTTCAAAAAACCTTATATCACCTCTTTCAACAAAAAAAAGCACTTATAGAAAAAGGACGCACAAAAAGTTTGTAGTCCTTGCCTTATTGCCGAAAATAGATAGAATCAGGTTAACGAAGACGTCACAAACGAAAAGAAGGGCTAGAGAACCTGCTGCTCACCCGCGCCCCCCGCGCCCTGCAAGGCCGCCCCGAAACCGTGCCCGCCGCCGGCTCTGCTCCCCCCGCCGCCCTCGGCGGCTGCAGAGCCGGTACCGGCGGCTGAGACTCCTGTCACCATCTCAGCATCCTTTAAGCAACAACAACTACGTAAAACAGAAGGGAGAAGGAGGGGAGGGGGGGAAAGAAAAAAACAAAAGAAACCCCTTAATATAAACAGTTACACTATGGTTAGGCTCTTGCTAGATACACAAAGAATTAGAACTACGTGGCTACGAGACTATGTCAAAATGCTACGAAAAAATGTGATCTGGAGAGGTTTAAAAAGAGGTGGGGGGGAACCCATCAAGAAAATAAAACGAACAAGAAATGGATTTTATATACATACTTTTAAAAGCTGTTGTTTTTATAGTACAGCAGATTCATGAGATGATGAGAGAGATTTTAAACAACCTAAGTCCGTCGAGTGCCACCTCCAGTTTGTTTGCGTTATCGGTGATGATGTAGTGCTCAAAGTCTGATGAGATCACCCAAACATGGGCCCGTTCAGAAACTTCGCCCCGTCTTGCCCGGACATCCAGAGAGACTCTGCGGGGAGGAGAAGGCAGAAACAGGACACGGAGGGGAGCGAGAGTTAATTGAGGTCGATCGGGATTTTTTAACAAAAACCCCCAAGCATTCGCAAACGCTTTGCAAAGCCACGGCGTGCTCTGATCCACACCACAGGTGCTCTGAGCCACACCAAGGGTGAATCCCGAGCGACCCGGCTGAAATGCAGAGGCGTTCCCAGGAATGCCGCCGCGGGAGGGTGTACTTTGTGGATTTACCGCTCTGACTTTCCAGCTCCATCCCGGCGGAAAGCAGCCTGCCAGCTAAGCCTGGACTTCAGGCAGGCAGCGCTCTCCCTGTCAGGCCGGGGGTAGAATCATAGAATCACAGAATCATTTGGTTGGAAAAGACCTTTAAGATCATTGAGTCCAACCGTACCTGTCCACCACTAAACCATGTCCCTAAGCACCTCGTCTGCCCGGCTTTTAAATACCTCCAGGGATGGGGACTCCACCACTTCCCTGGGCAGCCTCTTCCAGTGCTTGACAACCCTCTCCGTGAAGAAGTTTTTCCCAATATCCAATCTAAACCTCCCCTGGCGCAACTTGAGGCCATTGCCTCTCGTCCTATCGCTTGTTACTTGGGAGAAGAGACCGACCCCCACCTCGCTGCACCCTCCTCTCAGGCAGTTGTAGAGGGCGATGAGGTCTCCCCTCAGCCTCCTCTTCTCCAGGCTGAACAACCCCAGCTCCCTCAGCCGCTCCTCACAGCACTTGTGCTCCAGACCCTTCCCCAGCTTCGTTGCCCTTCTCTGGACACGCTCCAGCACCTCCATGGCCTTCTTGCAGTGAGGGGCCCAAAGCTGAACACAGCACTCGAGGTGCGGCCTCACCAGTGCCCAGTACAGGGGGACCATCACTGCCCTGCTCCTGCTGGCCACGCTATTTCTGACACAAGCCTAGCTGTGGGCCAGTCTGGTTTAGGAACAATAAAATGCAACTTGATATATCAGAAGGACAAAAAACCTGTTCCTCAGGCATCTGTTAGACCAGGAATTTACAAGGCTTCGGTAAAATGAGTTTTTTTCCTAAAGGCACGGCTAAAGCACTTGAAAGGTAACAACTTTTACGCGGGCACACTGCAGTGGTGATGATTTATTTTACAACGGAGGCTTCAGCTTCTAATGCTCTGTTCCTGCCAGTGCTCAACGTTCAGATGGAAATAAATATTAGGGGACTGGCTCTGCAGGCAGCTGCCCGCAGGGCTGGCTGCGGCGAGGAACGCACCCTGGGCACGCATTTTTGAGGGTGACCTCCAAAAACCCATCCCCAAATGGCCGTGCCCAGGGTGAGGTGCCAGCAGCACCCCACAGGCCTGCGGGAAGGGGGTGTCCCCCCGCCCCACCCCAGGGACCCGCAGCTCAGCCAAATTCATCCTCGATGGCCGCATCCTGCCCCGGGGAGCGGGGGCGAGGGAGCGGACGCCTCGGGATGCGCCGTGCAATAAAAATTTCAAACTCAGTGGTCCTTGAGGAATTCATAATAAGGCTCATTTCCTCCTCTCAAAATCTGTTTTAATTAGTAATGAGCAACATTAGAAGCACTTTCTGTTCTTAAGTCATTAATGGCTTGAGTCTTGATGCTGGCCAGTAAATGATGGTTACAGTTTGATGTGTGGTGGTGAAGTGTAAAATGATTACAATACATTAATCTGATGAGCGCTGCCTGCGTTGCAGCGTTATTAGCGTGAATTATGATGTTTTGCTTAGGTCTCCAGCCGGCGTTGTGCACCACCTCGTTATTACAAAGGCTGGCGGCCCAGAAAACGTGAAGGCTTCTGACAAATTGATCTGCGAACGTACCCTGATACGTGCAAATAATAACTGGGATTGGAGCAAGAGTGCTATGCCACTTTTTTTTCTTTCCCCTAAAAAAGTACTGCTTGGCGGAGCAAATCAATTGACGGAACAATTTCAGGTAATCTTGGGTGTACGTGGGTAGATGAAGAGTAAATAGAAACCCCCTTTATCCACCAGTATTTAGGTCTAAATCTATCTTTGTATTATTTAAAGCCTCCAAATGTTTTCTGCAGTTCCCAGCCCGTCGACTAACTGTAATTCTAATTTCATACACTGGTTTTGAACGTAAAACATGTGACATCGATCAGGTAGTGCTGGGCAAAACGCAGAGAAATAAAATCCGTCACATTTGTCTGTATGGACTAAGAGCCCGAGAGGTAAACCTGTGCCATTTAATGGGGGTAACGTCTGTTTTTCATGGACTGACTTTTCTAATCTATTCTCGGTGTAAGAATATTTGTTTGCAAAGATGGATATGCCAAAGGCCAAAAAAATAATAATAATAAAAAAAATTAAACATTTAATTAACTTGAGCTTAGTTCAAAGGGTAGGAAACTGGCAGCGATCCAAGGATGCATTACTCAGGTAATGTCTTTAATTTAATTTGCTTAGGTTTAATTTTTTCTTAATCTTGATAATTGCTCTATGGTTACTAGTTACAATGTTATCTTTTAGCTGTAATATTTGGTGCAGCACTTAATTAAGAATGATGGCTGCTCCGTAATAAAGCAGCGGGGCTCGCCTATTTTTAGAGCAGTCCATTGGTAGCGGATCTCTAATCCCCATCGGGATGCCGCCAGCTGGCCCTTGGTCGCTTCCCCACAGGTTTCTGGGATCGCTGGGTTTTCCGCGGGGTTGACGACTCTCCCAATCATTGCACCAAATGGCATGAACACGAAAACGTGACTTTTGGGGGGTTTGGCTCCCGATCTGCCTTCCAGTTTCCAACCCGCGAGACTGATTTGAATAACATAAATCACAGAAAGGAATGATTAAAGGCCAAGGAAAGACGAAATGAAGATAAAAAATTGTTGACTTAAAGTAAATATAGGGGAGATGGTAGTTTAGCACAAGGTACAAATGGTATATACTGTAATACCTCCAAGTGAGATGGCAACCAACCATGTGTAACGTTTCAATGGTATCCATTTGTAAAAGCCGTTGCAATCAAAGGTCCCTAAAATTGTACAATTGTTAAGGTCATCAGTGCTCTATACATGGGAACAGATGATTATTAATTTTGGCAAGAAATTATCAAAGGACTTGAAAGACTGTGTTGCCAGCATGAACAGGTATTTCCGAGAGCTCTTCTGGTCACCAGCGACTTGGTGCGCTGAACCCTACGGTTACCTTTCCAAGACCATAATCTCATTCCCCCGGTTGCAAAAATAAGCTTTGGGTTTTTCCCTTCTTTAGTTTTAAACCAGGGTTAGTAAATGGACAGTGTTAAATAAATAGATATGTAAAAAAGGCTATGGGGTTCTTTGCAGTTATTGGGGGAGATTAAGAGGCTGCCAATCTGCAAGTCAAGTACAAAATCGGTCTTTGGAGAAGTGTTAGTGCAGACAAATCCGGATACCCAGGCCTGCGCCTCGTATCCTGTTACTTGAAAAATTGGGATGCTGCTCAGGCCAAAGTGCCCAAGTTTTCAAGAACAAACAGGTCCTTCTCTTTAGGTGAAAAATGGAAATAAGAGGTGTTGTAAATGGTGAGAGATGGCAGTTTACATTGATGTAGCTCTTAGCAGAGCAACAATATTCTGCGTCTGGTACCAGAATCGATCCGAGGGCACTGTCAAGTCCCTGGCATGACCACGGGAGGGGCAGGACCAGGACGGGAATTGAGCACGAGGGCACCAACAGAGGCAGCAGGGGTTTTTTTGTCTTTTTGGGTACCGGTTGCTGATGCAATGAAAACAACACAGTTTCAGGAACTTTGTCTGCACTATGCTCCTGCTCCCCCCCCTCATCCAATTCGGTCAAAGAGTGAAATTCTCCGCTCAGTTTGAGGGATCTTGGGGGAGCCCTCTGTACTCTGGCACGTTCACCATATGAGAGGGAGAAAAATCAAATTGTTTTGCTAAAAAAAAAAAAGGGAAACAACTTCAGTCGCAGTTTTTCTGTTTGGGAGACTGACAGCCACCAAAGGAGTCCGACCACATTCATGCTAACACACACAGGTAAAACAGCGCGATCTGAAAAACAGCATGCAGCTTTGTTAAGCAAATCTCCGTTGCCCGTAATTAGTGAGATTGCAGACCCACGCGGCATTAAAGAATCCCTTTTCCAACGACTTGACAACAAACCAGAAGCGGCTTACTTGTAACCTGCAGATTTTAAGGGCTCTGAGCAATGTCGTACCCAGCTGGAAGTGACCCAGGGGGTCAGCGAACGCCAGCGTCCACCCCCGGCCCATGGGGACGCTGCTGTTACAGGGACGGGCGGCGGGGAGTGGGACAGCCCCGTGGCCAGCGGTGGGACGGCCATCCCCCCATCGGGGTGGCTGTGGGCAACCCTGGGGTCCCGCCGGCTGAATTAATGAGCCGCTTTTTCCTCGTTTAGGCGGGAGCAGGGACTGCTGAATTGTCTGCGAACGGGCGCATCGGGTGGCTGGGCTGATATAAAGCCCGTATAAAGCAGGAATTTTAAAGCCCATGATTATTAAATATCTCCTTTTGATATGCGTCAAGTCTGGACTGCAGAAGGCACCAGACAAGGGTTTCCAGCCGGGCTGGTACCCGGAGCGGCACGCTGGGCAGCTCCAGTGGGTCGGGCACAGCTCCAGCAGGCTACGGCAGCAAGGCGCTACACTCGCCGTCAGGTCGTAATCAACAAAAAACCCAACGCCCCCCCCTCCCAAATGTCATTAACAATGAAACCCCTCCCCTCGACCGAGAAACAGGGGCGGCGGCCCTGGCGCCGGCACGCGCGGTACTTACGGCGATCCCGTGGCCGAAGCCGGAGCCCGGCTGCGGGCTGGCGGCGCTTATGTAGTTACCCACGCCGGAGTCCTGGCTGGCCGTGCCGTAGAGGTCCGCGACGGGCCCTGGGCTGTTGGCCCCGGGGAAGCCTCCGGGTCGGGCTGGGTTGGAGCCTGCCGGGGAAGCGGGTGCGCCAAAATTCGGTTGAGCACTGTAGCTATTCAAGACTGGTGTGCAGAGAATAAAGCTGGGTATGAGGCCAGACGCCGGGCATGCACCGTTATTACAAAGCCAAACACCAGAATAAACAGCCTAGGCCCAACTTCTAACACTTAACCAAGGCCATGCGATAGGAGAGCAAGTACTGGAGAAGAGTCAGCCCGTACTACTACGAAGCTTAGAGCTCCAAAAATATAGATATGGAGATATATAAAAAAAAAAAAAACAATCATTCAACACACTACTGCAACCAGAGACTGGAGGTGCTCATTTTCACCAAATTATCACAAAATATAATAGATATTTTTCAACATCTGACTTGATGCTCATGCAGTAGTAACAAGTTCTCTAGGTCTGGGCACGCCGAGACAGCATTCACATCCCATGCAAACTACAAAGGAACTAGTTTGAGACTACACATTGTGGTAATATTGATATTAAAATGTTGACAGCAAATAACTTCAATCGCGTCTAGTAAAATCGTTTTTGGATCCATTCGATACTTTTGAAAAAAACCCGCCCTTTTAAATCGGTAAGCTGTACAAATAGTTCAGTAGTCGATTTTTTTTTTCTTTAAATGGTATGGAATGGAACAGTTTGGAATTTTTTTTTTAATATGACCAAGGAGAGTGTTGTTTTATTTTTTTTTTTTTTTTTTCCTTTTGATTTGGAGAGCGAAGACCTACCTTCGTCTCCAAAACCATGCTTGGGACATCAACCAAAATTAAACAAATAAATAAAGATCAAAAGCAAAAAAGAATTCCAGAGGGTATGTATGACAACTCACCTCCTAATGTGGAAGTAAAAGAAAATTTTATTTTTTTCCTCCCTTTATTTTTTTTTTGAGACAGAAAAACAATGTAAATAAGAATGGTACTAAAGAATAAATTTAGATATTAAAGCATGTTAGATGGTCAGGCTTCTGGCATTTCTCACAGTTGCTCTTGGATGTAAAATTTATGAGTAAGAGGTTTCGATGCAAAAGAAAAGTTAGCGGACTAGGAGGAGCTGGATGGAAATGGCGCGTGGGAAGCTGGAGCTACACCTGCGTGGTACTTGCAAGGTCCTTCGGGAGCACACGGAGACGTGCCTGCCCGCACCGCGACGCCCAACTAGCGTCCCACCGCATCCCCGCCGCGTGCGGGTACCGGCAGCGCCGACACACGCTGCAAACGGCTACCGGCCGGCCTTCAGCCTCCCGGTTACTCAGGCTGAGCGCGCTGCTGCAAAGCCGCCTGAGGACGGGACAAGTCCAGCGGCGGTGAAGACCACCGCAGCCTTCCCTGGGTGGCACCCAGCCGGGAGCCCCAGCCGGGCCCTGCAGGTATCAGCACAACCAGGCACCCGACCCGCGGCACATCCCATCACCTCCGCGCTGGAGGCTGCGCCAAGCTTTCTTTAGCCTTTTCCTCTGGCCGCAACTTCCCGCGTATCTTCGTTAAGCACTAAAAACGGTTTATAAACTTTGATAGCCTGCCATAACCCGCTGCCGCTAGCCCGCAGGTCAGAGCCACGCTGACCACTGCAGGGTTTTACTGGGCATGGAAACCAGCCCGGGGGAAAGCCCTGCTCTCCCGACGAGGGCAGCCCGAGGGAAGGCTTTGCCAGCACCTTACGTGGGCTGCAGTGGGCTCAGCCTGGGCTTGCCGCTGGGCCACCACCTCTCCTGCCCTGGCCCCTTCCCCCTGCACCGCCCGCCCACGAGGTCCCCACTTTCCAAATGAGTGAAATAACTGGTCAAAAAAAAGTCAACCCGGCAGCTGTCGGCTCCGCAATGACAGGAAAGTAAATTTTACAAAAGAAATGATTTGATGCAGCTCTGAACTAGTAGCAGGGGAAAGTAAGTAGGACATCTAATCTAGCAAGTTAAGAGAAATAAGGCATGGGAGAGTAAACAGATTTTGGAATTCACTGGCAAACAAAGCGCCTTTTGTTATTATTAAAGATTAAATGTCAAGATAACATTTGGCCTTCTCACTCACGAAGAAAAATATCCAGCTGAGATGTTCAAAAGCCCTTCATTACTATAAGCTAGCACTTTTTTTCCCTTTTCTTCCTTCTGGTTCAATAAAATGGATACAAGTTTTACTGCCAAGTCACACAGAAAAACCAGCTGGGCTGTCTGAGCAAAGGCAGAAGCACGGCGGAGGGACGTGGCAAGGCAAGGGGGATCCTGTCAGTGAAATACTCCTGCGAAGCCCCGCGGCAGCACCAGAAAAGCCCATCGCACCGCCACCACCTCGGGGCCAGGAGCAGGGACCGGCCTCGGCCCCAAGCAACTGCCGATGCGCTGCCCAGAGCCGCCCATCACTGCATGCACCGTGAGGAGGAGCGGCAGATGCCACGTGCTGATGAGCCGTGGCGACGCCGTGGCTAACAGGACAGACAGACATACACCGTGGCATCTGGAGGGAATTCTGCGTTGCGAACCTGCAACCACAGAACCGTGCACAGGTGACAAGGGGACATGCTTTGCCATGCCGTGAAACTTTGCAAAGAGAACAGCAAACGGAGACAGAGGAGCCATGGCGAGACGCTCTGTCCCCCCGGACATCCCACCCCGGCTGCTGCCAGTTACATCTCCAAGAAGACTGGGAACACCGTCTTCCACACACGCAGCAAGAGCTGGCAACGGGTTATTCAAATGTCCTTCTGACTGCGGGTATGTAATGTAAGAAAAAGGTGATTTTCTCCCCACTGAACATCAGCTGAATACTCCACACTGCTCACAGGAGTGCAAGCGGGCATGCCAAAAGCATGCCTGCCGCTCCATCGCCCGGGAACTGCCCTGCTGCGCGGAGGCTGGGGATGCCTCGGCACCGCTCCGCACCACCGGCTGACCCGCTGCCTGGAAACCCGGACAGAAAGGGCTGGAAGCTTTTATAGAGATGACGCTTTGCTCCAGACCCAACAAATGAAATAGAAAAGCTCTTATCATCACCAGGAGGCTGAGCACTCCTCGGAAAGCCGTATTTTAATGATCCACTCAGCCATGGTGAGCTGCTAAATATTTGCCTTCCCACGATAGCTGCGCATAGGCTCACCTGCAGCCAGCGGCACTTCCACCATCGCTTTGAAACAACAGCAAAGGGACCTCGCACAACTTTCCCGACATGCAAAATGTGATGCGTTCTGGTAAGAAATACCTGGCAACAAATTAGTTTTACACAAACTTGGAATAATCTGAGACTAAAATGAAGCAGAAAGAAAACGCCCCAAATCCTCCAGACTCATACTGTTCCGGTCCTCAAAGAAAAATTAAGGCTCCTTGGAGACATGAATATGACAAAGTCCCCGATGTCGGCTCAGTCGCCGGAGGAGGCAGAAGCTGTCCATGGCTGCTGTAGCTGCAGGAATCACAGAGCACCCAGATCAACGCCTTGCAGGCTGGAAGGGACCTGAGACTTTCCCCCGGCCGCTGACATCCTGCGGTCAGAACGGGAAATGATTAAGGGCAGAAGTTCGGAAGCACGTTGCTGAAAAACAGGCAGGGGATTATGGTGTGCCAGAAGAGGGGAGGGAACCACCGACCATGGCTTGAGGCCAGTCAATGGAGACCAGGAGCAAAGCCCGACCTGTTGCCTGGTCCCCGCAGAGCTGACCAAGTATCTCCTGACTTCGATTTGCCAGGAGGACCTGGCTGACTGGTTCAGCATTACCTGGGGGTTGGCAGGACCATCTCCTCCCATTCCAAGGACTGCCAGCACTCAGGAAGTCCTGGTAGTCAAAAGTGCCTGTTCCCAACATGCTCCGAAAGGTTCAGGTCCAATTTACCAACCAATTGCACAGAAACCATCCTGCACCAGACGTTTCCACAGCTCTGAGGCTGTGGCTAAGTGCCTCCAACTCAAGGGTTTCCCCTGCACGTAACGTACAACGCCAAGGGTCACCAGGGAGCCCTGTGATAGATCAAGTTCAGGAGAGATGGGGAAAAGACTAGATGTGTCTGGAAGTCACAACTAACCAACTTTTATCTTCTTCAGCCCCAACTACCCCCCATTCTCTGGGTTACAGAAGCTCCTTCCTACGCCTATGGAGATCAAGAGACGGCAGCCAAGAGACGTGGCAGTGGTGGGAACAAGGAAGTTCAAGGTCGTATTTGCTCCACTTTGAATTTGCTGTGGTAGTTCTTATGGAAAAGGCTCCGAGCCAGTGAATTTTGATCAGTAAGTGGACGTTTGCCTGCAGGCCAGAGGGACAGGCTTTGGGAAGCCTCGGGCTCTACCTGCCCAGTGCCGTGGTGGCTTGGGGAGCACTGAAAAGCAACGAGGGAAAGCGAGACGGGGTATGAGATGCTGAAGCAAATGTGGGTTCATAAAGCAGCCCCAGAACAGGCTTTTTTTTAATGCAAAGTGTTGGCAAGGGTGGAGTTGGGATCTGCTGCGCACGGCTGGCAGAGGGAGCCAGACCTTGTCTGAAGGGGTGGCTGGGAGAGCCGCGGCAACTGTCAGTGCTGCCTCCGTCTTCCAGAGGCGACGGGAAGAGACAGAGAAATGCCATTGCTGACAGGGCTGGAAATGGATAAAAGGACCTTAGACCCGGTGCCTTGCCACAAACCATTGCCAGCGTTTAGTGTGTGCAGCGGTCAGGTTTTGCTCTTCCTGCGCGGACACGGTGAAGCCAGGGTTTGCTGCACTTCCTTGCTGCGGCACGCGCCCGCATGCGGGGTCTCGTCTCAGGGACGGGCTTGGTGCAACCATGCACGTCTTGTTCACTGCGCCCTCTCCTCTGCCCAAGCTGAGTCTCCTCAAAGGAGAATCTACTGAAAGTCTTTCTGCTAAAATAAATACGGAAAGAATTTCAAAACGCATCCATAACCTCAAGACAGCGCTTCAACGGGCAAGGCTATTTTATTACTGACTCATCTTGGTGTCTTTTAGCAGAGCCGTCTTTATCCGCATTTAACATGCGTGCAAGATGCTTCCCAACGCAACGTTCAGACAAGTGATTTACGCCAAGGAGCCGGAAGCCGGAGCCCGACACGCACCCGGCAGCCCAGGTTCATGCAGAGGCAGGAGGCTCGGCGCTTGGGAATGCTCTGCCGGGAGCAGGGACGGAGCTGGCTGGAGCTCGCTTATCAAGTGCCTTCTCCTGCAAACTGCCATGTTAACACGGACCCCGCTCATACATTAATCCGCCTTCAACAAGAAAGGTCACCATTGAAAGATAAACTCTCTTTCGATGAAGTCAGGATTCATTATGACATTTGCCTTAGCGAGCGGCGTATTACACTAACGAGGACCCAAACGCCTCGCTGCGGGGGCGGAGAGGGCAGCTGGGTAAAGCACAACAAGTTGGATGCTGAAATCCCACCCAAATAAACTCAATTCAGCCACAAATGATGAAGGGAAAGAGGGAGGGAAAGGGAAAAGACATGTAAGGATTTTGACGTTACCGTCCTACGAGGAGAACTTGCGTGGTACGGGGCTGATGATCAGCCCCTTGGGGCCTAGTAGATTAGACGTGATGACAAAGCGACACTTCGAAGCACCACTAAAGCACACTGTATTTCAAAGGAAACAAACCAGGCGAAACACGTACGGGGTGTAGGACAGGCACTGCACGGGGATCGCTGTCCCCCGCACACAGCCCATGTGGAGCCGTTGGTGAAAACACTTTTGCCTCTCCTACAGCACCAAAACCCAAAGACTTAAACACCACTGCAGGGGGAGGACTGGCTCCTACAGCAGTCTCTTCACCGTTAACTGCTGTGGTTTTGCTTTTTTTTAACAAATATGAATATTTTAAAAGTAAAAAAAAAAAAGAAAGGCGAAGAATGGTGCAAAATGCAGCTAGAGAAACTCGTGGCTGCCTTTCCAGCCACGGTGCACAGGCAAGAAAAAACCTCACGTTTGGAAGAAACCACCACATGATTTACTGGATTTCCCCTTTGAGAAGAGGCAGGATACTCCAGGATGAGATATGGTGCCCCGTTAGCACAGCCAGAAATGCATTTTGCACTTGAGAGAGCGGCTGAGAGCAGAAGGGAGACGGCTGGAGCCCACGTCCCCCTCCTGCACCCCGCAGAGACACGTCTGTGGGTAAAGCTGGGACCCACGGCCGCACGCGCTCACCCCAAAGTGTGCGTCGGTCGCTACTAAACCAACGCTGCCGGAGACCTGTCTAATGACACTCGATGGCCGCCTGCGCCTCCCGAAGAGGGCTCCTTATCCCTGGGCAGCAATTCGCTTTGTCCCGCCAGCCCCGGGGTGGCTTCCCGTACAAACAGGCTTCTTGACAACTTGTTGATCCAGCGCTCTAATTTCTGGATGACTCTCTCATCCACCATAAACAGCCACGCACAATTTGGCAGGCATTTCTACCATCAATGTTTATGATAATAATGACACGTGCTTGAAAGCAGCAGGAAATTTTCAATATAACTATCATTAAGACAAAATGCTTTAAATCAAAGCCATTACCCACTACCAAGACTCAAAGCTCACAAGATTAGGCTGTTTTTCTGTCTTTATGAAAAATTCATATAACATGCTGCAAACATCATCTTCCAGCTCGAAGGAGTAAACGATATAATAACACTGAATGCTGCTGCCAGGGATGGAAACAGGCAGGGGCCGGGGGGCACAGGGCAGGGAGGTGCTGTCTGGCAGCAGCCGGGCAGCGTGAGCCGATGGAGCAGGTACCCCGGTCCCGTCGGCAGCAGCAAGCAGACCGTATTTATCCGCAGGCACTTGCTGCCGTCCCTCTGCCCACGACGGGTTCAGCAGAGCCGCAAAGCAGGGTCCCAAGCAGCCCAGCTGGGCCAGGGTCCTACACCACAGTCTGGAGGCATTGAATTTGAGTCACTTGCGCTTTACTGCTGGATTTTAAGAGGAGACTTCCACGGAAGGGATATCACCTGCTACCCGAGCATTCGAGCTTGCTGCGCTGCCTTTGCAACAACCCAAGCACTAACGCTGCCGAGGACACTACAGTACAACCACGGTGACCGGCGCAGGGAAGATCGCGCCCTTCCTTGGGGATCCTTGAAGCACGAGCACCGACGGCCACGCCGCAGCGTGCGTGACTAACAGACCAGCAGTCACAGCGTGATGCTGATACTTTAAATAACCGGCCACGGGATGGACTGCGGGAAAACTTCAGCACCGCATGCAAATCTTACATCACTAGTGCCTAGAGCCTTATAAATATCATTCGCTGGCACTGCACCTGTGTTACAGATGGCCTGGCCAAAGCTAATTCTTCGTGCGTTCGTGGCTGAAGCTAATGGGAGCTTGTACCTTGCTTTTCAGAGATGCTAACAACCGAGATGTGATTTACCCGAGACTGGATGTATAAATTAATGCCAGTCTGAAATAAGACGCTGGTGCTCCTGGTTCCCGGTTGCCTATTCAGGCTGCAGGAGCGCACAGGCACAGCACTGAGAATTAAATGCTCGCATTCGGGCTCTTTTTTTCTATACCAGTCACCGCATACAGCTCCAGCTAGAGGCACAAGCACGTTCGTTCGCCGTCAGGCTGAACTATCAGGAGCATCGCTTGCTTGTATCTGCTCTTCTACATACAGCGTTGTTTTATGTCTGAGCCAGCACGCAGCACACCTCAAATTCAGATCAATGCTCAAACTCAGAAATGTCTCAGAAATAATGAGCTGGAGAGTAACAACGTACGAACAGCTCCCGCCTAGCTGAAACAGAAAGTGGGAGACAAACCAGAACAACAAATAACCCCGGCGTTACAATGAGAGGTGCGAGTTCGCCCATCTCGCGCGGGGACCTGCAAGGCACAGCACTTCACTCCGGCTCTTCCCACGTAGACTTGAAAAGCAAACACCTCTCGGTAAGAAGCCGGTGGCAGACAGAGCTCCTCTGCAAGTATTAAGAGCTGTAGATACTTCGCTTGTGACAGCCGGTTCAGTCCTGACTCTGGAAAATCAAACCGTGAGCTTTGTGCCTTCCCCGTCGCCCCTGACGTGACTCTAACGGGGAGCAGCCAGGCAGCCTCGGGTTAGTGGCAGCAGTTGTCCCTCCCCTGCAGCTATACTGGCCCTGCATGGAAAAAAATAAAATAAAACTGTCGGGCTCATCAGTAAAATAAGTGGTGATGAGGCCAAGGGACGCTGAGAGCAGCTATCTGCCGTAACAAGGTACTATTTGTACATTATTTTCTATCTGCAGTCACACTTTAAAAGGTTGTTCTGCCTCTGCAGCCCCTTCGGAAATGGCTTCACACATCAAAATATCGCAGGGATAACGACAGAAAGCAGTGGGTGGTGAGCAGGTTCCCGGCTCAGCAATTACCGCTGGAAGTGAGCAGAGCACGGGGAGGGAGCGCTGCCCAGCCCCGTCCTCGCTGCCGCCGGCACCCGGACCCGGCGCGGGGCCGCTGACAATTATTCACACCCCTCAGACCCGCACCTCGCAGCAGCCCGAGCTGTCAGGAACCGAGCTGGACACGTCGGTGCGATAATGGCAATTGGGGTCTTGTTGGCAACCGCTCCTGATGCGGCCCCGGCGCCCTCCCTCCACACTGCAGCACAGGGACCTCTGCTCCGGCACCAGCACGGCCGCTGAGCGGGCGGCATGGACACAAAAAGCAACTGCTAAGCTACCTGAGATGAGCAGAGAACAAGAGGCGGGCGGTTTCCACAAGCCTGGGCAAACTAAAAATTCAGCCGGTGCAGGTGTTACGAAACCCCACTGCTGTCCCTCTCGCGTGTGCTGCAGGCACGTGAGCAGCACCTGCTTCTACTAAATACCGCGGTTAATGCATCCGAAGCGTCAGCCGCGTCTGGAAGCTGTTGATGTGCACCAATTTGCAGAAGAAAAGACACGAAATTCAATGTATTCAAGCCCAGCTTTTCCAAGTCCTGCAGTTACATAGCAGGACAAATAAATGCACTTGCCAGCTTGGTTGTAATTTTTCGCGAACGATCAATATTTATTGCCTAATCACATTTTCCATATTGCAAGTTAGCGGTGTCACTCTCGTGCCGGGCCGAGTGCTACACGGAGGCCACACAAAGCTTCGTTTGTAGAAGGCTGCAATCAGGGAGCCAGCTCTTGTCACAGCCTTACAAAAGGATTTCCTCTCGAGCAGCTCATCTTTAATCATTATAAAAGCACAGAAGTTTAATCCATTTTTGATGTAAGCGCTAATAGCTTTGTGTCCTTGAAGTTCAAAGTGGTCTTCGTGCATGTCGCTAATTAGCCGAGCAAGCAGCCATTCAGCTCCCTCTCATGTTTCTAATTAGATCCTTAACAACAAACAAATGTCGACCTTACAAAGGCTGCGCTACGTTTCCCTCCATTAGTTAAACAGTTTGGGAGGGATGCGGTTCCCGTTCCTCTGCGACCTGCCCCCCCCGCACTGCACTCGAGGGTGTCGGGCTGGGGGCACTCGGGTGCCTCTGTCACCCGTCGGAGCGGTTCCACCTTACTGGTGGCGTTTCCCAGGGGTGCCGAGCACCCCGGGGCTGCGGAGAGGGGGGTGACCACCCCACAGGCCCCCCATGCCCATGGGTGTGGCCCGGCTCTGAGCTGCTCTGTTGTCCCTCCCCACCAAGGGATGCTCATCGGCTGCGTTGAGACAAGCAAATAAAACCGAGAGGTAAATAAACTCTGACTCATCAGTCATCTTCCTAGCAGGTTTCTCTGTCAATTTAACTAGTTTTACACTTAATTTAAAATCTGGTGTGCTTTAACATTTACATACTTCGCATCAAATGCTTGGGACTGTTTTCTTCCACTCCTTTTTGGCGCTCGGTGTTTGTAACGTGCTGCACCGGAGCCATTTCAGCAGCACCACACTTGCACCTTCACGTGCTCGGGTTTTCGGGCAAGCTCTTTGCTCAAGCCCCCGCTCTGCAACGGAGCAGCTCCTGCCCTGGAGCATCCCACCGGAGAGGGCACCGGCAGCAGCACGGCCCTGTGCCCTCCCTCGGGCAACGCCGGGCTACAGGGGATAAATGAAGAGATCTCTGCATCGGGGAGCTGCTGCCATCGCGTTCCTCCTGCAGACAACTCGGAGGGCTGCAGCTGCTCGCTGTTTCGCAGGATCTGACCCCAGCGCCATACCTGCTGTCTGTGCCTGCACATTACGCTTTAACACTTATTACCATCCATCCAACTGGCAAATAAGGGCTAAAGCTCGTGATGCTGTGCTAACGCAGACCTCTCTCTAATCATTTTTCTGTTTAAAACGAAGGAAGAGCTCAGCCAGGCGACGCCGGCGCTTTCACCTCGCGCTGGGTAACACGAAAGCTGTTGCTACTTTTACCATGGGCAACCACATCTGCATTAATTGTTTACCACAGCCCGGACAGGTCTTTTATTAATATTAATGAGTAACAGGGAACAAAAGGCCCCTTTATTTTTAGCCTACTCTAATTGCGTAGTAATTACTCATCTACAAAACAAATGAGCCGAACTCCATTGCCATAGCAACAGAAACTCCGGCCTCCCACTGTACCACATTAACTGGCTATCACTCCTGTTAATTTTAAATTGAAGCCTTTTGTACAATAACAGACAATACAGGAGGAAAATGAAAACAAAAACGGGTCTTTGTTTCACCGCATATTTTAAGTTGCCGTAGCAGGAGGGCATTGCCGGAGGGCACCTTCCCGCGGCTGTCGGACGCCCACGGGCTGGACGGACGCTTGGGAGCACAGGGGGGTTATCCAGGTAATGGAAGAGAAATCCACCCTGCAACCCCCGGTGCTTTCTGTGCATTGATCCTCTCCCGCGGGAGAGCCTGCACCAGGCGACGGCACCAGGAGAGGTGCTGGCACCGTGACCAGACCTGCCCGGCCAGGCGGGCGCCGAGGCCACGTCCGAGCGAGGCAGTGCGAGGGGTCCTCCACGGCAGGTACAGCCGGTAATAACACCCCCCAAAGGAAAACCTGAGCTCATCGATGAGGAAACACCGAGGGAAGCTGCTGCCCACCACGCGGTGCCTGAGGGAGACCTGGTGGCACCAGCTCCGCCGTCGGCAGCTGATACCCCAGCCCCCTGGCAGGGGAGGGTTTGGGCACAGACATCTGAGAGTCCTCATGGCACACAGCTCTGGGCTCTTGCTTTAACTAGCAGGAAATAGCCTTAAAAAGACCCAGCTGTGTGAATTTATTATTTTTAAATAGCTCAAGTTTATATACCTGCAGACCAATTTTGCATTCTCTGGTAATTACTAATCCACCACGCTCCTCAAGCTAATCCAGACCCAGATGCATGCTAACATCTGCTGCAAGGAAAAACTCCACCGCTTCTTTTTCGGTTTTCTATTTCAGAAAGGAGACAGAGGAAAAAAAAAAAACCAACCCTGTAATTATGTATTTACTTTTAAAGCATTTGGGGAGAGAATCAGCATGAAAATACTCACAACAGTATGTCAGTAAAATGTGTGCTGCGTCCCATTTAGTCGTTGTTCCACTAATGGGTAACAGCCTGCGACTGCTGCCAGACAGGCAAGCCACCCCTCAGCTCCGCGAGCCTGCTTCACGTGCTCAGCGATTAAAACGCACGAGACGTGCTCGCGTGCCCGACTACCTCACTGCACTGGAGAGCTCAGGCCGACGGCCCCATTTCAAACTGTACAATGGCTCGTCTGCGTCTTGCGTGGCGCGAAGGCTAATTACAACGGCCGAGAGCTCTGTCCCTCCACCTCCGATGGCCGAAAGGAACCCGAACACCGATAACGGGCCACTGGAGGGCTGTGCAGGGCTGGGGTGCGGCTGCCCGGCGAGGGTGGCGTGGGCCTGTGCACCGGCGAGCCGGTCCCCGCACGGGCGATCAGCCTGCCCACGGCACGAGGCAGCGGCAGCGTCTGCGCCGTCACCGCGTGCTGTGTGTCAAGAGCGGCAGCCGGGACGCCGGGATGAGCTCTGCCGAGGAGTGTTTTCCCATCGAAAATAATTCTCCTGATTGAAAAGACTATTAAAAGTTAGCGCTAAATTCGTTAAAGATTAACTCCCACTGTACTTAAGCCTGCACTTCAGAGGTGGTCACTAATTGCACTGGAGATGATTTATCAAGTGCACAAGATTTTCTATTACAAAATTATTGATTTAAGCTGATGTATTTTAACCACAATAGACTTCAGCCAGGGGCCTGTAAAACGACCGCCGCTGTGGTCAAGGCCTAACAGCAGCAGCACCAAATTGTTTCAGATCTACTGAAATTTCTACTCGGCGCTGCAGGAAGCTCAGTCCCTCGTGGACCAAAAAAATCAAAAAGTGGCATCCTGTGGTAAAATAAGAGAAACCGTTTTTGTGTGTAGCCTGCGTTCTGGAAAGGGCCTGCGTGATTCCCACCCTGGACCAGCACAGCACTTCTGAACCGAAGCAGAAATGAATCCCCTTTCATTGGGTTCTTTTTTAATTTGGGGTAGTAGTCAGAAAAGTACCTGCAGCGCTCACAAGAGAGTAAGAGGATATTGCCAGTAACGAGGCCAAAACCACCCGCAGAAACGCAGAGCGGCCTCCTCCAAAGCCGCACGCCACTAACTAGGGGCGCACGGCACATTCGCCGCGCGGGCAGGTGCTCCGTGCAGAGCCTGGCTCCTGTTATTTCTCTTTAACGCCCAACGTTCGTCTCTGTGTCCGCCCCCCACCGAAGCCCCGCGCGGTGCGGGGTCCCTCCGCTTCACCCTCCCTGCCGGGCCGCCTGCAATGCTCTCCGGCACGGACTGCCTCCGCTATGAAGGTAAGCGAAAGATAAAATCTGAAGCAGCCATTAATTTTCTGATGCATCAGCCGCCAGGCTCTGTCACATAATTACCGGCGGTTCCAGCGGAGTGAGAAATTTCAGCCTGCTTGCTGCTCCCAAGTGGTCCACTTGTTAGGTTCTGGCTTTTGAGATTACATAGCTCGGATTAAACTTTATGTACTTTTATAGAGTAGAATAAAAGAGGGAGAGCAGTTCCATCAGAGCTGCCATGCCACAAGGGAGTCCTCTCAACAGGCCGTATAAATCCCAAATTGGTTCATCGCTGGATCTTTGAAACGCTCCTCCTCACGACATTTCCGTGAGCCGGCGGCGGCTTCTCTCCCTCCGCACACACAGACCAACCCTTGTCCCACGTTTTACGGCGGCAATTTGCTAACGCTATGGGTGCCTAATGACAAGATTAAATTTTTAGAGCACCTTCTTTAAGTGTAAGACAAGGCTTCCTAAACCCCATGCAATTTGTCGCTCTGCTGACTTTTAGATACACTCCTCAGTTCATCATACGCCTGGTGCATTGAACAGTGGGTGCCCCCGTCTCCCTGGCAGATTGAGATCTAAGGGGGAAATTATTCCCCCCCTCGATGCCCGCGTGTTCCAGCTCCCCGGTAGCAATAAGGAAAGCAACAGGGGCGGCTCAGATTGCCTTGCGCAGGCTTGCGTTGCGTCAGCCCCATCCACGCGGTTGTTTGGTTGATTTACTTTATGTTCTATTAGAGGTAAGGAGAGGATACAAATCCTTAATTACATTTTGAAAGCCCATTCTGGATATTTTATTTCCTTTGAAAGCGCTTGCTGGAGTAAGTGCACTAAAGACTGCCTTGACTATCCCCCGGGGAGCGGGGAGATGCTCCAGCTCAGCACATCTGCTTTGTGGGGACGGCCGGGGGCGCGGGAAGGGGAGGTGTCACCATGCCATACAGCATCTTTTCTGCTCCCAGCAGGATGTTTTCTGACAAGCAACAAACCAAACCAATAAAAAAAAGCCTAATTCGGGATCTCAATTACCATCTGTTAAATTTACTGACTGCGGCTTCATCTGTGAAAGAATTTTAGAAGTTTAGCGCAGAAACCTGGGCACAAGAAGCGAAGACACTTGCTGGCTCAACAGCAAAGACGATGAACCTGCCTCGAACTCCTCATGCTGGTATTTATGGAATGTTAAATCCTCATTTAAAAATGGTCCCTTAAGCTGGGTGACATGGCAATGAGTACGACCCACCGCTAACAGAGTCCCTGTTGCCTAACAAGATTTAAGGTTTACGACCTAAAAAACATTGCTTGGTGCCTCAGGACAGTCTGCGGGCAGCCGCTTCACGCACACGGTATTATTTAGACACCCAAATGGAGTGATTTGCGCTTGGCACATCTGGCCTACGACCGCCAACGAATGATTCTATGGGCTAATATGGACGAGTAACAGGCTGATGAAGAAACCATGATTGTAAAATGATTTAAAAAATATCTTAAGTTCTTTTTAATACAAAATAAAAATAAGAGAATACAGTTATAGTCAGCGTTTTAATTCCTAGGGGGTTTAATTTGAAAAAAAGAAAAAAAAAAGGCAAATTTACTATCAACGTAACAGCATGTGCGGGTTCTTGTACAGGGGGTGTAGGTTGCCTACGGCTTCAATTTAAGCTTCCAGATAGGGGTTTAACGAATAGGGTACTATGGATCCAAGCCGTCAGCAGCTCTCTGCTGCACCGACAGCCCTACGCTTTCGATCGGACCAAGGCTATGCTTTTAACTGCCCCGCTAGTTCACGTGGACGATACCTGTAATATCAACTCAACAATGCATGTTCTACAACTACATCTACTGCTACCAGTACGACTACTACAGTGCATGCATTTAGTTCAGTCCCACAGATACATACACTCTAAGAACAGGCAAGGGGAGATGTGAAATGTTTTACGGGACGACAGGTGTTTTGTTTTTTAAGTAAGGGAAATTAATAAAAACATCAAAAGAAAGAAAGTGTACAAAAAAATAGAGACATTTCTCAAGAGTTGATATGAGTCGTTTCTTGAACCATTTCGTCCGAACAAGCAAAAAACATGCAACCAGCTGCTACTAACAAGAAGCTGGACACTGAGAGAGGATTAATAGGTGTGGACAAACCTTCCCGCTGAGAGCGCTCAGAAGAGTGTTTGAGAGGAGGTGTGCACGTCCGAGTGTAAGAGAGGCCGGAAAGTATGCCTCAGAGACACCCTCTCTCACAGCAGCCCCAACCAAGCAAGAGAGAAAACAACAAAACATAACTGCTCACACTCACCATCAAGGTCAGTAGCTCACGTTACGAGATTTGTTATAGCTGGCAAGTATAAAGTACAGTAAGGGGTTGTCGGGGCGCAGGGCTCAAAGGCAGCACTGGCAAGCCGGGACTGGCGCCCAAAATCCAGATGTGCCGGGGGTCGAGGGGCGGAGAGGGGGGGAGCAGCTCCTGGCGCCACGGCACCGCGCTGTCCCACCACGCTGCGTGCCGCCAGCCGTCTCGGCGGGCAAAGCGTGCCCGTGGGAGCCTGCACCGCTCACCTGGGGCAGGGGCACACAGCTCCTCCCGGTGCCGAGCAGCGGGGGCCGGGCTGGATTACGGATGGCCTTATCGGTTTTGTCTCCGGTCCTCAGGGAGGAACAGTTGGTGGCAACGGGTTGGGAACTGGAAAAATCTCAGACTTGTCAATGAACCAAAGAGGAAGGAACGAAACCCTCTCCTGCCCAATTTTCCTCCTCTCGCTCTCCTGCCAAATGAATCCCTCCCATGTCAAATGCAAGATAAAAATGTTTCCCCCACCCCATGACTGTATTTTAAAAAAAGCATTTACACGACAAAAATGTTTTACACGTAAAATATGTCAGGTGAATTCAAAAGAAACGTGACATTGATAGTGAAGTTGTCTAGGAGGAGTTTGCAGCATTCGGACTTTTAAGTTTGCTCATTTTCCGTGGCTCAGGTCCCAATTCATTAAAAAAAAATACAAGAATGGATGAGGTTGTCAAAACCAGCTGAGGGATTCGGCAGCACAGTCCCACCCGGCGTGAACGGATGTGGCCAAACCCCCCGGTCTGCTCGAGGGACCTCAGCTATCGCCTCATCACTGGGATGTCGACTGGGCACGCAATTTATAAAGAGAAGCATCGCGGCGTTCGCCCTGCCGGCACGTGACCTGCTAAGCTAGACGTGAATTTATGAGAGGCACTGAGCGCGAGTAGGGGGAAACGTCCCTTTCTGCTGGCTGTAGGAGAGCACCGCTGCGACAGATAAAAGAACTTCTTTACCTAGCGAGGTGAACTGGTGACTGCATCCTCATGCGCTGCAACAGAAAAAGAAGGGGCGAGGGCAGGGAAGAACAGGCAGCGCAGAACCGGGGCCAGGCGCTGCCCCCGTGCAGGCAACTGCCCCCGGGCGGGCTCCTTTTGCTGTTAAGTAAACAGGCAGGCTTCCTAAGAGGAGGAACATCACCCCGGGGAGAAACCAAGGTGGTCAGTGCCCACGCACCGCAGCCCGGGGGGTTGGAGTGAAAGGGCTGCAGCTTCCTTGGAAGACCAAGATGCACGCCTGGAGGCAGACGCTCTCTGTGGGCGCTCGGCCCCACCAGTGGGCACCGGTGCCCGGGCCGAGCTCCGGTGCTGCAGAGCCACCGCACCGCAGTGACGCCAGGAAGGTGGGGAAGAGCTGTCAGGACGGGGCCGGAGAGCAGAGGAGGACAATTTGGAGCGAGCTGGTGGGGCCGGAGCGCTGCAGAAGGGGCAGCAGCGACAGGGACGTCTCCAGCAGCCTCTGGGCAAGGCACTCCCCAGTGAGCGGACGGGTGGTGGGACGTGCCTGCCCGGGCGTTTTCCAGCTCTTTTCCTTTTACTGGCAGAAAGGGGCCAGTAAGGGCCAACTGTGCTGTGCTCTGTGCTTCTGGATTAGGCATGCGTGAAGGAGGACTGTGCAAATTTGCAAAGGAAAAAGAAAAACTCAACCAAAAAGAAAAGAAGAAAAAAAAAAAAAACCCAACCATTTTTCTTGTAATGAATCGGGCCATACACTGTAGCGCAAGATCGATCGTACTCTACTGCTCCTGAATACAATTCACTACCATTGCTGGATGGAAGTGGCGAACCCAGGATGTCCCTTCCGAAAACCGTCTTTGGATGGAAATGACTCTACGTAAAACACCCCTGTTCCCAGAGCACGTTTCGCTGCAAATGTGAGCGGCCGTCGGGCCGGGCTGATGACAAACCCATCTTCCTCCTTGGGATCTCGGGGCTGGGGACGGGGGGGCTGTTTTGATTTCGTTTTGGGGTTTTGCCAGTTTTGTGCACACAGGCAATTTTGAGGCTTGAAAGACATTTCCAAACACCATACTGCTCTTTAAACTTGCCAGAAAGGGTGTTGTTAATTTAGGGTTAGATTTAGTTTCGTATTGCAAGTTCAAATAAAAAACAAAAACGAAAAAACAAAACAAAACAGAAAACCCAACAAAAAGAAAAACCAAAAAACACTCAAATTAAAGACAAATGATTTTCAGGCACAGAATTGATCAATGCTCATTTCAGTTGTAATGGGCACCAAAAGCACTCCGATTAAAAAAAATAATAGTAATAATCAGGGAAGCAACGTTAATCCAGCCAAACCCTCTGTGCCTTGCTAAGGGGCAACTCACCAGGTCTGTTTGCACGTAAAACAAAACCTGAAGGGCAAAACATGAGGAAGAGGCAGAAACAATGACGTCTGTTTTCCTGAAATCATATGCAAAATCAATCTCTCTGTTTGGTTTTGTGTTTTTTCTCTCTTTGGGTTTGTTGCCCCTCCACGAAGGGGCAGTAGGAAAAGCCGGGAGATGGGGAATCCCCACAACCAGTCTGGCAAGTCACCCCTTAGGCGCTCTCTACATGCCACAAGATGAAACTGGTACAGAAAATCCTTTGTAGCCTGCAAGCAGTGCCAGTTTGCATGGAACGGAGTTCTCCTGGTGTCTTTCTTTGGCCTCCATGGCATCAGGCTCGCACTCGAGACACACCTGGGCCTGCGCCCTCCTTGTAACCCCTCACGCAGCGGTTTCGTCGGGTCTTTTCGGGAAGAGCCCGGTTAACCCACCGGCACTGCCAGAAAAGGCACCGAGAAACCCCCGCTTCAGGACTGCGCCATGAGTGAGCTGGACAGCCACTGCCACCGCCGCGTCCTCCGCTCCGGCGCCTCCGCTGGGCACGCCGGCGAGTCAGGCCCGGTGAGGGGCTGGCAGCCGGGGGGGCCGTGCAGGAGGCGCGGGGCCGGCAGCGGCTCCATCCCGGCTTGATTTGGGCAGGCCGCAGAGCCAAGGAGGCGGCGGGCGCTGCCGAGCCAACAGCTCACTGATGGCTGTACCGAACACTTAATTACCTGAGTAAAGCTAATTCACGTGTTTAGCTAAATTTAAATCCTAAGGTAATAGTGGTAATTGGCAACGATTTATTTATTTCCCTTAAGGGGAAAAAAATAAAAGTTTTCAGAAGGACAGGAAGAAAAGCTTTGACGTTCCTCATGAAAGCAGGCTGGGGTTCGAAGCGGGCAGGGCCGGCGAACTGCCAGCGGCACTTCGGCGCCGACAGCATGAGCGTCGGCGTTCGCCCCGTGCGGGCAGAAGATGCCGGCCCCAAGGGGACGCGGCCCCTCACCGCGGGGGTGCCCCATGAAGGCTGCCCTGCACCACGGGCTGCGGTGGAGGAGGCGAGAGCGGCCCCGGGCACGGCGGGAGCGTCCGGAGCCGCCGCTGCCACCTCACCCCAGCGCCAGCTTTCCGTGAGAAACGAAAACTTTTTTTCAAAACCACAAATTAATTTTTTTGGGGTGTCCTTTATAACCTCAAATTTAAACCAAAGAAACAAAGAAACCAACATAATAAAGGAATAAATAAAGAAACAAATCAGAATATCTACCCTGGTTTGGCAGTTCTTACGCCAATCTCCTGCAAGGTGCTCCAGGCCCCGTGGCCTCTGCTTGTAGTTTGGGTTTGGTTTGGGATTGATCATTTATTTTTCACACAATTGGTTTTTTGATCGTTTGTTTTCAGGTCCCCAGGATAAGTGTGAGGAAAATCAGAGAAATGATGGAGAGCTGCAGCCACACAGAATACCGACAGAGCTTTTACCTGACCCTGCACTCTGAGGGTTTGCTCTTCCACGGGCCCCCCTACCTGATCCTCTTGCTGCCGCCACGGCTGCCGCTGCTACTGGTCCATAAGCCGCTGCCGGAAAACCTGGCCATGGAGAAAAGGAGAAGGGTAAAGAAAGAAGCCAGCGGGTACCGCGAGTCTCTGCGGGGCGGCTGCCCAGGGCACGGCGTTTCCAGAGGCTGCCGTCCCGGCTCTCCGTGCCATCAACAGGCACCGCTTTTAGAAAGAGCCGAACCCTCGCCACGTGCCCACTGCCGCTGGTCTCTGCCGGCACAAAGGCGGCCCAGATCCCCTTGGCAGAAGAGGAACGTGGCGGCGCACGCCGCTGATGGCGCGCCTGGCCATGGCACGCCGCGGAAGCCGAGGTGCCGGGGCGGATATACTGGCGGCAGAGCCTGCAGCGCTCGGCTTATGTCTCCGTGCTCTCAAACAACTAGGGTCAGACCACTTCGCAAAACAACGAGGGAATTCTGCTCTTTGCTTATTTGCAAGTGATAATAACGTGCTGATCTACAGACACAGCAGTAATGGGAAATATGAGGAGGTCCTCATGTCAAGATCACAGATTTGTTGGGATCAAGCAGAAAAAATTCACTGGAACGTAATTTAAAAAAGAAAGAAAGAAAGAAAAAAAGCTCTTGAAAGCAAAACAGCCGCAGATCAAGGAGCTCTAAGACATACACCCTGCTACAGGGGGACCGAGCCCTTACAGATGAATGAAATGCTGCTAGGAAGATTGCAGATTTGGTTTCTTTACTTAATTAATATTCAAAAGATCTGCCAGAGGCTCTGACTTTAAATATATGCATTTTAAGAAGGCAATGGCAAGGTCCGGGTAATCAGCAAGAACCCCAAGCCCCCCTGCTGCAAAGCCAACAAAACCCTCGGAGGTTCCTGGTCCCCGGGGAGCTCCGGCCGCTCCTGGCGCCCGACAGGACGACCCGGGGGTGGTCACCACCACGGGACCTGGGCTCCAGGACTTTGATCACAGCTGCTTTGCAATGCTGAAGAACCACAGAAAAACAACTGAGGCAACAGAGAAAGAGAACAGCGAGCTAGAGGAGCGCAGAGAGCCAGACCCAGAGAAATCAGCAGACTACAAGCCCGCTACCGCTAGCACTATCGTCTCAGCTACAGGTAATCTACCGGGGGAAAGGAGCAGAGAAAAACTAGGCTAGAGTGACTTGAAGCTACTTAAAACATCAATTAAAAAAAGACATACTTGCATTTAAATATGGTAATAGGGCTGTTGGGGAAAAAAAAAATAGTATAGGTAAATGTATGCACAGCTACCCCAGGCTGCTGTCTGCTGCTGCTCCCCATGCGCAGAGCCCACGCACCGCACAGCAAATCCTGGTCCTTAATGCCGATGTGAATCTGTTTGGTTTTATTATGTTGATGAACTGCTACAATCTCTGTGGAGTGGGATGCAGGAGGAAGCACATCCAGACTGGGGGGATATTACAACCAAATACCCAAGCGCTAAATTCCCTCTTGCTGGTGATGGAGCCATCGACCCCGGTCGGGTCCCCCAACATACGTTAAGGGCTGGAGCTGCGATGTGCTGGAGCGAGAAGAGCTCGGTGTTAAAGTCAAACCAACCTCCAAACAGCAGGGAAAGCATCTGCAGGACAAGGGCTGAGGCTCTGGGGCTTCGTTTTCATGCAGAGCCATGCCTAGGCCGAGCCCCGAGCCCTCCTGCTGCGGGTTAGGCAGGAGCAGCGCTGGCACCGTCCCTACAGCCTCTCCTCCTCCGCTCCCTGCCCACCACGGCGCCTGTCCCAAGAGCAGCGTCCTCGGCGTTCCCATGGCACGTCCAAGACCAGCTGGCCACCAGTAAATCTCTCATGTGGAGGCCCCAGGGGCTCCCTAAACCATCCGCAAGGGATCAGAGGAGCTGTGGATTTTCCACGAAATAAAATGCCTCTGCCAAAACCAATCAAATACCCTTCAAATCACCAAGCATCCCCTGGAAACAGCATAAAAAACAGGCTGTAAAGTTTGTTTCTCTTGTCCGACTGCCAGGGACGCTCAGTATCTATTTGAAATGCAGGACAAAAAGTTTTGCCATGCAAAAGAAGAATGAAATAACAAGGGTGGAGAAGGCACTCCACAGAAGGAGCCTGAACAAAGGATCTGTTATTGCATTCCAGGGGACAGATGTGTGAAAAATTAATCCCTCCACCCCTAAAGAACGCTATTATCCCAATTCTGAGATAAAAGCATCTGCGTGACACGGCACTCCAAACAACTCAAGTGTGATCGGCTGCTCGCGCTCTGCCCGGGAACGCTGCGGCCGGCCAGCCGGGCGGAGGCGGAGCGGCAGCGGCACGGCTGCGCGGCCCTTAGGCTGCAGAAGCGGGAGACGGGAACAGGGATTGATTATCAAGATTGGCAAAAAACCTCCTTACCGATACAAACTCACGGGCTGGCTCCACCGCTGGAGGACCCCTAAATCAATCCAACGTACTGAAAGTAATCAGTCCCCCACGCCGAAATGACACTTGCCAGGCACTGCATTAATCAGCTCGTTCAGCTGAAAACAGATTTCCCTGTCATCACACTGTTGAGCGCATTAATGCTGCGCGGCGCCGCACCACTGTGCTAACTTATTTTGTACTTATGTGGTGGTTTGCTCCCGAACCCCTCAGCAGTGATCAGCAGCTGACGCCATCCCCACGTCACAGACGGGATAAAACGAGGCACAAAGAAGCAAAATGACTTGAGAAAGACATTTGCAGACAGCCAAGGGTGCAGCCGGGCTCTCGCAGGTTCTGGTCTCGAGCTCCACCACTAATCTCTGTAATTCCCCTTGTACCAACCCTACAGCGGTATTTAAGCACGTTGGTCACACTGTATTACCACCTCCCATTGTTTATAAACTTCTACACCAGCGAAGACTTCAAAGAGTAGGACTGCAGCGACAGTGCAATTAACTCTGAACCCACTTTGTGTACTGCAAGAAAATTCTGCCTCTTATCACCCTTCTGCCTGTGTTGTCACGCCATTTTACGAGAATCTGAGCGCCGAGGTATCTGCAGCTCTTTAGTGAAGAGGAAAGCGTTAGCAGGCACTGTTGCTGGTTTCCAGGCCCCCAGAAGCAACCTGCTTGTCCATGGAGCCTCTTGCTGGGCCCCCAGACCACACTGACGCTTAGGTGAGGCTGTGTGCCTGCACACATTCCCCTCCCTGGCATTAGCATTTAAAACAGGGTGAGATGCAGCCACCGGGCGCCAGCAGCACCTTCCCCGGTGCCGTTCCCCAGGCAGCGGCAGAGGTGGATGCGACCCATCCCACTTTGACCGATGGGGACCCTGGCACAGGGCACCGGGGACACCTCCGAGGGCCGGAGCAGGGGGCAAGGAGAGGCGTTAGCTGGCAGAGCCCAGCGTGACGTGCCAGCGCCACTGTTTTCCCTCAGCAACGCCTGGGAAGTGCAGGCTTCTCCGGAGACAGAGCAGTGGCTTTGGGGACGCAGGACTGCTGGGCGTGGGGGGGGCCCAGGGGCCACGGAGGGCTGGGGGGTAACAGCAGGCTCTTTGCACCTTGTAGTCAGCCGCGAGGGGCTTGCACGCTCCCAGTTCACTTTTAGCAGGCGGCTTGGAGGTAACTGGGTGCCAGGAACGGGCACCTGGACCAGACCAGTTGGACTTGACGCCAACGGGAGCATGGACCGCAGCGTGCTCTGGATCCCACCCCCAGCGACGATCCCACCGCCGGCCAGGCAGGGAGCACAGCCAGCGCCAGCCCAGCTCCCTCCGAGCCCTCTGCTCTCTGAAGTCAACTGGAAAATCAAAAGGGGTGAAGGAAGAGATCAACTCATTCCTCATGTTTGTTTAAGGCGCTCCGATTCCTGCCGAAACGATCCCTGTCCTTCTTTGTGTATCCGCTGCTTATAATCGCCTAGAGAAAACAAGATACCAAAGCTGTTCAAAAGGACAAAAGTGCCCACTTTAGGCGCTGCAATTAGAAGATATTTTACAATAAATGTTTTGCAATGGGCTTGCACGTTGTTCAGGAAAGCCCTGAGGGTTCACATCAATTTCATGCTCTCTTATTGCTCTGAATGAGCTAAAGCCAGTATTTGGAGTTCAATTTTTCACAGATAAATTCTTCTGCTTCCTGCATCAATAGTTTCACTTTAAATACCGAAGCAGCCTCGTGCGAGGGAAGATGGACACATCTGGTTTTAAATGCTTTGCCCTAAGGTCACGGATCTCGCCAATGGCTGGCTGCAAGCAACTGCCTCCTCCAAGGCACAAATGTTTGGGAGAAGGGGGGGATCGAGGGGCGGCACACGCCCAGGAGCGGCAGGGCCGGATTTGGGCACGCAGCACTCGGCACTACCGAGCAGAGAATGCCGAGAGCCCAGGATTTGGCGGATCTTCCAGGGGCTTTGTGAACAAACCTGGCGAGAGCTACGCTGCTGGCGCAGGGCCAGTCCTTACGGGGTACTCGAGGGGCTTGACGGCTCCCGGTGAAGGGCACGCTCCCTCCACAGGTCTCTGCCCTGCTCCATCTCCCACTCCGGGGGGGTCGTTCCCTTCTCAAACCACCGATTTCTCCTTTACCCCAGCCTGAAGCTGGCTACAAGGCAACCAGGAGCGAGTGAAAAAACCACAAGAACCATTTTCCACCCCCTTCCTCCACGCGTGCTGGCAGGACTCCCTCGCGTGCAGCCCTGGCTTTCTGTAGGAGAAATCATTGATTCCTTCAGCCCTGCTCTGCTCTGTTCAGCCCCCGAAGACCCCAAAGACCTTGCATCCCCAAAGGACACAAGACCCCGTCCTCAACAAACAGCCAGACAATAGGAATCAAACCAAAAAGAAGTCACAAAGATCATGAAATTAGTTCTTACATCTAAAAAGATCTCGCAAAGGGTTTCCTCTGCTTCAAATGGCTAAAGCACTTGGGGCACACGAGGTCATCTGTTTAGACTTCAGCAATAAGCACAGGGATTTCAAACAAGAGTAAAAACGAAAGCTGAGATGCTCAAATCATCACCTGACTCCAGCACCAGACGTCAGAAAACCACCAAAATTATGGGACGCGCATGGGGAATAAAATAAAAGCCACCATAAAACTGCGCCTATCAAGCAAAATCCTTCCTCTGCGCTTACAGATTGCTTGGAGCATTTGCACACATCGGCCGAATACCGCAGCTCAGCCTCGCAAAGTCACCGCGTCTCCACGCGGGGCGTTTCGGAGGGCCCTACGCACAAGGGGGGTTCGTCTCCGAGGCTGCATCCCCCAAAACGCTTTGCCTCTTACGCCGACGGTGCTCCCCGGTGTGCTGACCTGAACGGCGGCCATTTAGGAGGTTCACTTGATCTCCCAGGAAAAAAGTGCGAAGTCTGGAATATAAAATCATCTGCAGGTTGGGTGGGAAACGGAGAGGGGGAACTGATACCCTCTTTTCAAACGACGTTACCAGCAGCTTTGATCAGCCCAGAAAAGCTTCGCGAGGCTCACAGCTGTCGTTTCAAATGGGTTCTCGCTTGCGTTATTCTTTCCATTAGGCAGTGTTATCCTCTTTGTAGGATCTTTAGGCTTCATTTCAAAAGTATCAGAGACTCAAAACCATGAAGCAGAAGAGCCTGGTAGCTTTTTTTTTTTTTTTTGAAGGCAGGCAGGCGTGGGTCCAATTTACTGGACAAAAATGTAGTCTTTAATGGTGAGCACGCACAAGGGAAAGCTCCATCCCAAAACAATCCCTTTATGTTTAAAACCTTCATCTTTCAGGCCTCTCTGACTCAGACTCCCCCTCCCTTTCTATACGGAAACAAGAATGAGAAAGAAAAAAACGTGCTACCATTTCAAGCTTTAGATTAACAACTAAATCCTCAATATTCAGAGAAGAATATACACCCAGAGAAATCAGGTTTTATCTAGGACTGATGAAAGATCGGGATTCTACCAGATCATCCACAACTCGTTATGACTGTTTAGCAGCAATCAACTCTTTGGGATTTGATTGAAGACTCTACCGAAGCTCTCCCAAATCCGTAGGAAACCAACGTGGAGGCAGCTACAAGGCCTGCGTGCAAGGTCTCGTGATTCCCACCAGGACCCGGCTTTGTCCTTAAAGAGGTGGGACAGCGCCGTCCACGCCACAGCAACCAGAAGGGACCAAGCGAGGTGCGGGGCAGACCTCCATGGAAACGGAGAATTTCTTCCCTAAGCCTTTGATCAATTCTATTAACACTTTTAGCACCTCCAAGCCCGCTCAGAGTCCTTTATTGTGACAGCCCCGTTAAGTGTTTCCCTTTGTCTTCATACGCCGTGTTACATCAAGCTTATTAAAATCTATTTCACCAGGTCAGAAAATTAGCGAACTTCAGACACAGCACATCATGCATAATGGAAACCTCATTAAGCAGCCCACTGCGTTATTCAAGGCACAGTCGTCTGCTGCTTAAAATGTACGCTGCGTGGCAAGATTTGGTAGACTTCTCAACGTCAGACACCCGTAACGCGCTTCTCACCGGATGCGTGCTTGCAGATGGATGTTGTTATGGACAAATATTTCTGCTCTGGAATTTCAACAAAACAATAAAACCCAAATATAGTTAATTTCAAATTTGGCACTTCCACTTTATGTACAGCAAACGACCCGTTTTTCAGCTGTTTACCACTCTCAGGCCACGGTTTTTAAAATGAGAATGATGCACTTTTGCCCAGTAATTACTTTATGCATCAGTGAGACAAAGCCTCGTTTGTCTCCAAATTATCATTCTGTGTTGTTTCAAGTGTAATAACCCTTCTGCGGTTATTTCACCGTACAGAAAACTGGGAAACTTCTCAAAGGCAAATAGTTTATTCTAAGAAAACTATTTCTTCAAAAAAACGCAAACCAAAAAGCAAAAGCTGGTAGCTGACACAGTTTATTTACTCTACTTAAAAACTCTTCCTGCCCTATGGCAGCTTCAAGGCACCCACTGTGCTTCTCAAATGTGTCTTATGAAAACTATACCTTCCCGCCACCCCACGCTCGAACCTGCTATGTAATTTGGATTCTCCCTAATTTAGTAACTGGTGAAACAGAGAGAGTTATGAGCTTCAAGTGAATGCAGCTGATGTGGATGAAAGAGAATCTCAACCAAATCGCTTCCTAAAAGCAAGTAATTCTGTTTAATACTAAGTTGATCGCTCCGACGAAAGCATTTCTCAGTTTAAAGCCCCAAGCCAAACATTTACTATCAATTTTTAATAAAGAAGGTAAGTATAAATGAAACGGTCGCTGCAGGGGGAGGAATACCTGTGAATTCACCGCACCCGAGCTGTCACGCGGCACAGAGGCTCTGAATTTCAGTCACCTGCTGCTGAATGAACAAGGGCAGGTTAGATGGAACCGCATCAAGGCATATATTTCAAGTTCAGCAAAGTGGCACTGATTTGCTTCAAGCCTCATTTCAGTTGCTTCGATGGTATAGAAAATGAGCTATTTGGTTAAACTGCATGCTTAAATTTTTACGAATGATCTAAACTATCAGGATAAGTAGTATTAAAAGACAGATCCTTGACGACGAACAAAGGCATAAAAAGAACTCGTGTCTGGAGGCTGAAGCTGGAAAAATTCAACGCAGAGAGGCAGCTATGTAAAAGAGAAGGTAATTAATCAGAGGACAAGGTTATCAGAGGGTAGGAAATTCTCCACAACCTACGTGTTTTGAAGTCACGAGCGACTGCCCCTCTCAGAGGGATGCTGCAGCTCGCCGAGCGCAACAGCCATCGCTGGCAGAGACGGGGAACTTCGTGCTGCTGGAGGAACTGCCCCTGGGCATTTCATAATCCACGTTATAAAAAAGGTCAGAGGAGAGGATTGCGATGCTGAGTCCAGAAACCTTGGGGGCATCGCTGCAGCGACTGCATACTACCGCTTCTGGGCAAAGGAGGACTTGGAAGCTACTTCATTATCAGCTTGAAATTCTACTACTGCATGCGACTGAGAAACATTCCCATTTGACTGTTTTTGTGCTTTAAGGAGACTAATCTCGTCAAGTTCTTCGCAACCCCCAGCTCCCCATTTTTAACAGCTTTACAGTTAAAAATTGCACCTACGGAGGCATAAGGCACAAAAGCAGGCTAGCCGGCGTGCTCCGCCTAACTCGGACACGTGGAATTATTACAGCAGAACTGGCGTTACCAGCGCACGTTCTTCTTTCTATAGGGTTGTCCATGTTTTCTTCCATACACGCGCACTTGCGTTATGCCTCTTTACTCTCGTGAATAATTACCCTCATTACATTTCCCAGTTGCTGCAGCTGTGGCCCATTCGCAGCAGAAGCGAGCGCTCAGGAGCTCTGCTGCTGCAGTTCACCCCAAAAGGCAAAGAGCTCCTGAGCGACCTGGAGAGACCGGCAGGTTTGGTTTTTTTTTTTTCCTTTTCTCTCCTCCCTGTCCCTTTACGACCACTCATTTTCAGGGCAATGACCCTGAAGTTTTAAAGCCTGTCTCAAACTCGGTGCATGGATCAGTGAGCGCTGAGAAGAGGACAACCAGCATTTAAGTTCCATGTTCAAGATGTGCTTATTGCTCAAGCAGTGATTCAAGGCACCAGTACAGCAAAACCTAACGAAGGACCCGGGCAGTTCTGGTCCTTAGCCAGACGTGCCGTTTGGGGAAATGTTAAGAGCAGCCTCTCTTGCAGAGAGGTGACGCGGCAGGGAAAGGGGGACGGGCAGCATTTTTACTGACCGCGCTCTGCTGCCGCTGAAATTGGTGGAAGCCGGACCACCGACTCAGATCAACAGCTTCTCTCTTGAAAACTTCACCTTAAATTTAATATCCAGGAGATTACTGGAAGGGGCGGGGGAAATGGGAGGTGAAAAAGGAATTTTACGCAGTTCCCCGCAACATTAAAAAAATGCAACTCTTCTCAGAAAAAATGTGCCTAAGAGGCGAAGCTGCTTAAGCTCTGCTCGGACTCAGGGAACAGCTCTAGATACCGTTTTTTCCTGCGTCGAAACAAAAGCTACTGTCAGCTAAGCAGAACTTGAAGGAGTACCTTCGGCTGGAAATTTATGGGCTTTGCTATATTAATTTCTCAGTTTGCTGTCTGCAGTTCCAGCTGCTCCTCACTCCAGGGATGCACCTGCAATGTGAACGGTCCCTCTTCAGCCTGCCCTCCGCCAGCGAAAGAAACCCCAGATCTTAATTGTAAACCAGGTCCAGTCTATAGGCTTTGTTTTCACTGATGGAGGCTGAAACGGAGAGGTTTGAAGAGCGGTAATTAAGGTGGTTCAGGCAGATTTCAAATGCACTCTATAAACCATTTTATGCCATGCAGATGCAGTAATGTGTTTTAGGTGAAAAAAAGCATGCAGCGCAGGGATGATTAGAGCAGATTTTAAGCAGCTAAGAAAGGGTTAGACAAAGGAGTGAGAAACATTTCCAGCTTCGTTCCGCATCTCTTACTGTTAACAAGGCTTAACTAACCGAATAGACAATTTAAAATATATTTGGTATTTCCTCTTCCTATTCTGCAGCTGCCAGCAATTTTTCCTTCTTTCTTAATGAGAAGTTTGATCGTTAAAGTACCATGACCAGACAAACTTTGCTCCCGTTACTAAACATTATACAAGTCTCAGACTTGTGTAACAGTGCTTTAGAAGAGTGTTTTACAGAGCTGACTCTTATTAATACTAACTTCATTACTCCCTGCTGGTAAAGAAGCCGTGTGTAGGCAGCATCTCCACTTTAAAATTGCTTTGCATCACCAGAGTAGATAGTTGGGTGCTCGTGTACACGGAACGTGGCTCGGGGTCGTCGAAGCACCACGCACATCACGCTGGGAGCCAACCTTGGCTGGTATCCACTGGCAGAATTACAGCTAAGCCCTTTGCGGGGATCTGGTTTCTGCTCCTTCTGTCGAGCCGAACGTACCAACTCCCAAACCTTGCCCGACCGCACTCAGCACGGTAACGCCGCACCTCCTGAGTACAGCCATTGCGTCGTACCACCACACCTTGCTAGAGGTGGAAGGCCCAGCCTGGCAGTCTGCTGAAGCCACAGACACGCTCCTTTCCCCCCATCCCCTGCGCACCCCTGAAGAGGTTATTTACCAAGAGCGAGCCCTGCGGGAGCAACGCAACCTGCAGCTTCCTAATACTGCTGGGTGTCCTAAATAACAGACACAGGAGCTTCCTTACCTCACCCCTTTCCCCCAGACACCATGAAAAAGAAGCCTTAAGCATGATGTTGACATAATAATCACCCCTGTCTTTGGTACCCGCTCCTTTTCTGGACCCAGAAAATAACTGTTAGACCTACGAGGCAAGCGTCACAGATAACTTTGACACAAGAACACCTTCCTGCCCAGCACCGGTGGCCGACGAGCAAACACTTTGTGACTGGTATCAGGAAAGAAACTAAAGTAAGCTCTATGGATGAACAGCAAGATGGTTTTAAATGCTCTCATAATAACAAAAATCATCAGTTTAGACTTTGAACTGATCTTGCGTTGCATTTTCACAGCACCCGGCACTGCAGGAGCGCGACCCGAGGCTGGGCTTCGAGGACTATGGAGTACCATTATTAACAAGCAAGTCTAGTTCCCTGAGCTCTGAAAAGTTTGTGAAAATATTTGTTTTTCCCACCTCTCCCCATATACAAAGGTTTTAATAAGCTTTAACAAACATACAAGCAAACAAACCCTTAATTAAAAAAAAAAATTAAATTCCTGAGCTGAAGGCTTCCAAGTAACTTTGACAATCCCCAACCATCCAGGAACGATGGAAGAAAGTATAACGGAGATAAACACAGTGATGGCAGCGTCCCCGCCCTGCAGGCACGGCCGGCAGCACCCGTCCCACCGCGGGGTCTGCACCGAGAACGCCGGCTGCCATCCCCGGCGGGGACCTCCTCACAGCGACAAGAGTTACCTGATTTTCCTTTCAATCCCCAAACAGCAGAAAGAGATTCCTGCACGTTAGTGCTGGAGAGCTTGCACCAAGGGTTTCTAACACGCTTACAGGTTTGATGCTGAAACCCACCTCGGTCGCTGGCACGGGCTGCACCGACCACCGTGGTGGAGGCCAGACCGCTGGGAACACTGCAACTTAACACGGAGTCACTCCTCTCCCCCCAACTACAAGCGCACTGTCGTCTTTTTTGGGGTTAATTTTTGCTGTAAGCACACCTCGTATGCAACCGGTCACCTGCAGATTCTTCAAACACTGGGTCACACGCTTGGAGTGATGGTTGTTTTATTCTTTTATTAAATTGTCATTGGTACTGGTTATTTGGTGCGTCCAAACCAAAATATTAAAACTGCAAGCTAAGAGAGCAGCAACACAGCATATCCGTTGTAAACAATTTATTATTATTTTCTAACCTCAGTTACTTACAGGAAAAAAGTCATAAAAAAGAAAAAAAGAAAAGCACAGATGGACTATTTACAAAAAATGAGAAAATTCACAATAGCCGAAATGTTTGCAAATCATGCACACTAAGACAAGTTCACAAAAGCAAAGCAATTCATAGCAAAAAAAACCCAAACAAAATAATAAGAAGCCATACAGATTAAAAAAAGCTATTGCCTGCAGAAAAGTAAAAAGAAAACTAACCAATTATTACATCAAGCATCTTTAATGAAATGAACAGCATAGCCGTGTATTGTAGAGCCTTTGACACTGACATTTTAAACAAGTGGATTAACAAACATTAAAATGCATTACAGTTCTACTGTAAGCATGCAATTTACTTCTCACAAACTTATAAAATGGGTAGAAACACTCAAAGAAAAGCAGAATTTAAATACGATGCGTGCTTTCTACCCAAAAGTCCAGAATCTGGTCTTGTTAAAAACAAAGCCAATGGCTGGAGGCACTATCACGTGTAAGTTTGCAGCTCTCCTGCGATTTGGGTGGAGATGAAGAGGCGCGATACAGCTTAAGCCAGCAGGGGAAAGCTCCTCCCTCTTGCCGAAATTTAAGTGATTCGCCCATGATTTGCAAGCAAAGTCTGGAAGCAGAAGCGAGTGCAGGGAGCACGTGAGAGCATCGCCGGCTGCAGGAGGAGGGGGCGGTCAGTGGGGAGCTGGGGCAGGGGCTGCTGCGGGGGGTGCGGTAACGGTCTAAGCCCTTTTCTTGGTGGCTTCTAGCCACGGCCCTTCCGTGATTACGGCAGCTCTACAAAGAGCCGCCAACCCAAAGAGAACGGAACGGGAAAACACGCGTGGGTCTGCTACGCCCGCAGCCGCCAGCGCCACAGGGTCATGCTGGCGGACGTGGGGCGCTCGTTTTGAATAATTAAACCCTGCGTTGCTGATGGTCCTAGTGACAGGAGATGCTGGTTTCGCTCCACCCTAATCATGATTTGTGCTACTGCCGAACGTCTCTGTGTTAAAAAGCGCCAATCTCTCTCTTTGGGGCTGCTTGTGAGACCCAATCGCCATTTTTGCTTCCTTGATAAAATTATTTCTAAAAAGTTTGTGAGAAGTCATGCCTTCATAACGCCCCTAACCCCAATCCTTGTGAGTTACATTCCAAGTGGGCATTAAAAACTCATAACAAAGCAGAGGGAAAAAAAAAATAAAATAAAAAGCAAACTCAAAGCAGTGAGGATATGGAGCCTTTAAAAAAATAAAAATAAAATAAAAAGTCCAGTCAATCAAACCAGCCAGTAAGAGCAGCAATTTTTCAGTGGACATTGATATTAAACATGGACCACCCAGGCTTTTTCTGTCTCTCTCTCTCTCATTAGCACTGTAGTAAACCCCGATTAATTTGTTATGCATCTTTAAGAACTAGTTGATAAAAATTATGTCTTGTGAAATCGGCAAATAGTCTGCAAAGTGAAATAAGAACAGAAATTAATAGATTAAACTGAAAAGATAAGTCCCAGAAATTAAAAAAAAAAAAAAGACACAGAAAGGGAGTGATTGCAATTAAAAAAAAAAGGCTATGTACTGAGTTATAAAGGCCTAGAGGGAAAAAATAACGTGATGGGAGAAGATAGAGCAGTCGCCAAAGTGATTGCGTGTGTCTCGCCCGTGGAGCAAGGGGCCGTCCCCGAGCCGAGAGGAAACAGCGGAGGATGCGGGAGAGGGCCCGTCCAGGGGACCCTGCCGGCGGCTCCGGCAGCCGGTGCTCCCCAGTACAGACACGGAAACGCAACCAGGTGGGTCGTGACATTTGTTGCCTCGTTTCACTGGGACAACAGTAAACTCCAACGGGACAGTTCCGTTCAGATGGGCATTCAATTTTTTTTGGTTTTTTAATTAACAAAGTAAGTAGGTAGCGTAATGTGAGGAGCACGAGGAACAACGCCCGCTGGCGGGTGCCGAGGCCCCGCAGTGCAGAGCCCTGTGGGACGGTGACCGCCAGCAGCACAGCTCCGCAAGGACACCCTCCGGGGCCAGCCCCGGCGACTTACTGCAGCACAGGCGCCGGTGCAGCACAGCAGGCTGCCCGACACGGCTGCACCGTAGTAAAAAGCACTGCCAGGTCTCCTCTGTGACGAACCATCGGAATACAGCCGTATATTTATGTGCACTGTACACACACTTATGCACACACATCGGTGCGGCTGCAACACCTCCGCTGTTTAGGTACGGCGGAGGTGGGAGGCAGCCGAAGCTCTCAGGCACGCTGCCTGGGACGCTCCTGCAGGAACGGCCAAAGATTTTTCTTTTTGAATCATGGCACGGAGCATTTGGGCATGACAGCTTATCAAAAAAGCAGATTTCGGATTTCTCTCCATCAGCTTTGCACGTGCTCCTATCTCGCGCTCCGCGCCACAGTGGTACCACGGGCCCCACGCATACTTCTGCAAGTGGCAAAACACACGAAGGGAAGGGTTGAGGGCGTTCGGGCTCTTTTGAGGAGGACTATGTGCTGGAACCACGCTTACGCTATTCGTCCCGTGGCACTAAACGCCCTTCCCCACGGCTGGTCGGTCAGGTTGCCTGCTCGGTTCCTTCCCACCAGCGCCTGGAGCGGGGGGAGCGAGGGCCGCAGGAGCCCTGCGCCGCAGGATGCAGCTCCGCCAGCAGAGAGGGGTGAAAGGAGCGCGGGGAGAGCCACGCAGGCACCCGAGACACGGCAGGGCACAACCTGTGGAGCGGCACGCACTTCCACCGCTGTTCCCTGGCAGGAGCAAGCGGTGCCGGCACATCCCCGTCCTCAAATCCTGACCCGCTCCCGAAACGCTCCCTTGCACCCTGAGCTTTGCTCCCGTGGGCGCTCTGCCCCCAACACTCCTCCCTCCAAACGCCCGGCTCCAGCGAGGGGGACACCCCGTCCTGCTAACGGGTGCCAAACCCCTCGCGCCGTGCCTCCCGGTACCCCGCGCCGCTCTGATGGGTCGTGGTTCTGGAGACCAGACGCCCAAGTCATCTGCAAAAAACCACCTAACGAACAACTCCGCTAGCGGTTCTGATTGCTGCTAAGGAAGAAATCACCTGAGTGGGAGTGGAGCAAATGACACGGGCAGAGCTTTAGGGCAGGGAAACGCGAGCAAGGCGACGGACGACTCTGAGCAGCTCCCCTTCGCTGCCCCGCTCCCGACGGCACAACTGGTGCCTGCTATGAGGTGCACCGGCTTTTTACTGGTGACAGCCCACTTTGATTTCCTTCTGCGTATTCAATCTCTGCAAGGGACTGAAAACAACCAGCAAATAGCTGGGAGGCCTGTTTTGAAAAACCTGTCCCTTAATAAAAATATATATAATGAAGGCTAGAGCCAACCCGTACCTCTGCTGTCAGCTGGCAGACACGTTCGTTTGAGACGTGTTCATAATTAAAGTCATCTAAGCTCTGCCGATTTTCATCATTTAACTTATCAAAGGTGTCTCTCATTTAGCTGTCTTCACATGCATCAGCCGGTACAAGGAGTTGTAGGGCCTGGGAGGAATGCGTGAGACAACGTGCAAATGCCTTCCGAAGCCTCCTCCTTATATCCAACCACCGGCAGCTGCAATCCCTGCCAGCCTGCACCTCTGCCCGCTGGCTCCCGGCGGTGTCACCCATGGGGCAGCTGCCTTGTCACCACCAGCAGCCTGGCCACCCGCCGCGGCCGACCCTCCCTGCCTGGCACGCCGCCCCGCTGTCAGCCCTGACGCCCCGGTTGTTTCGGACCTGGCTCGGTTTGGGAGGGGGTAGCAGAGGTGGGAAAGAAGCAGATGAGATGGAAGTAGAGCTCTAGCACTTGTGAAGTTTAGCAACTGAAAAAACAAACCCCTAACAGCGCTGTTTCCCTTGGTGTTATCAGCCCTGCAGAAACCAGCTCCACAGAAACCACCGTCCCAAGGACATTATTCGTCTCACGGATGTTCATAATTACGCATGCTCCCAATGCAAGGTCCCATCCCAATGGCCTACTGCCGAACGCAAGGCTGTATCTCTGCCCCAGTGTGCCGCAGGTAGAGCCGAGCACCCCTCCACGTCCTCACCCACCCTAAGGGACCTTCCCGTGAGGGGGTTTGGTTTTGCTCCCCGCAGAGCTGCTGCACCCGCCGGTGCTCACTGGTTTCTGAATTACCCTGAGCAGAGCTCTGCTCCCACCGCTCCCTTTCTGAGCTGCTGCAGAGCGTGGCAGCGGGCGGTGGGGCCGCTCGTGCGTGACCCCCGTGACAAGCGTGCTCACGAATTTAATGCAGGGCGCACCGGGGCCTCCTCGCCGCGGTGCCTGGGTGGGCGTCAGCTATGAGTGAGCCATGAACGCAGCAGCGTCGCGTTGCTTGTTCGAGCTGCCGGGGAAACCCCAAGGTGAAAGGGAAGGAAACCGTGTCCTGCGCGGTTCCAGCCCCGCCCGCGGGACGTGCTGGAATGGGGAAGGGCTTCTCATGACCCCCGCTGTGCCCCGCAGCCAGCCCGCAGCGCCGTGCAGCCGCCCCGACCCCGTCCTACTGCCGCGCAGGCGGCAGCCACGCCAACGAAAGGGGGGAACCAACCCGAAGCCAACCCGAGCCACCAACGCACGGCTAGAAACTATTCCTTTGAAGGACACCAGCGATATCGATAAAGAACACAGGAAGGCTGGCTTCTTACCCCGAGACTGCGCTCGTAACGTGTGTGCACTTACCGCAGGGTAGTGCGGGAGCGTGCGTGCGAGTCTGCGTGCGTGTGTGTCTGTGTATACATCTATAATACATATAGAAGAAAAAACCCACCAAAGGGAGGGTAAGAGCTCGTAAATTATCTCTGTTGCTTCATGTTTTAATTTAAGAAGTTTGTTTTCAAATAACCAGTACCAATTTACACGTTAGTGAAAATGTATTTAAAATATGTATATAGAAATATCTATTTTAAAATAGTAAAAAAATCTGTTGTTGTGTGAGATGCTCCCTGCAGACTTGCCTGTCTCAGCTTGCAGCTATGGATTTAAAAAAAAGGAAAAACGGGGAAAAAAAAAAAAGAAGGAAAGAGGGGGAAAAAAGTAAATCTGCAAATGAAATACGTACGTACCTGGGAACTGATAGCTGTAACTGGGGGCAAATCCAGGATATCCTCGGCCATACGTCGCAACAAAATTCGGGTAACCTTGATCACAGAAACGTAAAAAAAGAGAGAGAGAGAGAGAGGTTTGAAGATTAATAAAGGCTTTTTGTTTATAAACACAGTGCAAAATGACACGGAGGATGGGCGAGACCTGATTTTACAGGACGTATGAAAAGCCAAGATTTATTCCGCTCATGCAAAACTGCAGGAAGGTTTCGTTATTATCTGGGATAGAAACACAGAGAGCTCGCCTGCCGGCTCTGCGCGCGAGCCCTGTCACTCAGGTAATTAACATGCACTTTGGCACCTGAAGCCCAAGGACTGTGCATACTTGTTAGCTGGAAGAGTAAATGCCAGACGCTAAGGCTAAACACATAACACAGGTTTGCTCTGACATTTGGAGAGCTTACAAGGAATGTACTTTGCTTCAGAGCTATTGACAGTTGGCGATTAAGGCAGTAGTAATTCTTTAACCCGGGACTGTGAAGGACAACAGTTAACACATCAAAGAGTTCGAGGCAGCGACAGCAATGAGCCGCAGAGTCAAAGAGCTTTTAATTTTTCAGGGAAGTAAAACCCAGGTATGATAACGGCTTCCTAAAGCCATTCCTGAGGCACGCGCCCAAACGCATCCGGCCTCGGGCAGCTTTTGAAGTTCTATTATGACAAAAATACCACTCCAGTTCGTTTTGTTAATAAAGACGCTGAAGTAAATGCATTAAGTGGCGACTCTGCCGGCTCTAACGCCGCGGCTGGGAGGAAAGGTAGTGTCGGGGAGCGAGCAGAGCCCTCGGGGGCGGTGGGTGCGGGAGGCCCACCTGCGGGTGTTTGATGGACAGAGGTACCGCCGCTCCGCTGCCAGCCCCGCGGGTGCTCGGCAAGGGTTTCACCGCGTCCCACGGTGCGTGCCTTGCCAGCATCACCGGCGGTTAATTCTGACAGCCGGGCCAGGGGAGGGGGGTTTCACTCTCCAGGCAGCAGGAAGGTTTGAGTGTGTGCTGGGCGTCACACCAGTCCCACCAGTCCCTGAATGTGTGTGGGCTGGCAGCAGCCAAGGGGTCACACACGGTGACCCCCTCGTGTTTTAACTTCCCAGCCCTTACACCAAACAGCTGCCCCCCCAGGTCCCACCACAGCCGTTTGCTACAACTGGCACAGCCCATGTCACAAGCTGTCCTGTCCAGATTTCCTAAAATTGTAACCTCTCTTCCGACCCTCAGCGTTTCTTTGCTCCGTTTTCTTAAAGCCAGGAACCCCCCTTCACAATTGCCAGTGCAATGAACGCCGCGTAACGCTCCCGCCGGGCGTCAGAGTCAGCCAGGCCGCCCAGGCTCCTCCAGCCTCCAGGAAAGACCTCTCCGGACCAAGAAACCATCACGAAAAGTTTGCTCTCGCTCCGTCTGAAGCCGGTGGAAACCTCGGCAGCGAGGACAGCAGCAGCTGGGCTGGACCCCGAGAACAGGTTCAGCAGCCGAATGGTTCTTCTGCGGGTCTCCTGCCTCGGCTTTTATTTATTCCTTAATATACTCATACGTCGTACAGCTATTTTTCTGCCACAGCAAGTCCCTCCATTTCCGATTAGATTTATATATACATAGAACGTACTATTAATCACAATCTAGAAGTCGAAGATAAAAATGCTTGGATGAATTTTGATTACGGGATTAAGCAGTGCCAGGGGAAAGCGATCCCAGGACAGCACGCTGCGGCTTTCAGTGGTATGTACACACCGCTTAGCCCTCGCGTATTTATTTCACAGCTCAACAGCTGGATTCCCTTAGAAATTAATCACCTCTGTCATTAAATCAGATCTTTCAGAGTTAAGCTTTACAAACCTTTTTTCCTTTTTTTAAAACCCAACACTATTGATAAATGGATTGTTTGCTAAGGAAGTAGCGCCATTAACGCCACTGCGAGCCCCACCATGAAAAATAGCTCTGCGGCGTCTGACCACAGCCCCTCTCCTGGACAACTGGAAAAACATTAAGTTTTATTCCAATCTGAACGACTCCGAAGCAGACCCGCCAGCTCACGACTGTCGGGGCCGCAGGGGACCGGCATGCCGCGCAGCGCCTGAGGTTTGCCCTGGGGAGCGGGCACTGCAGGTGCGGTCCCCGTGGCCCCAGCCGGACCGGCACAGCGGTGGATGGCAGCTGCCCGCGCGCCCATGGTGTTTTTGGAGCTGGCATGGCGGTGCAGGATGCCATCTATGCTGCTGCCCTGCCCTGGGATGCTCTGCGGGGCTGGGGATGCTCCTGCCCTGGTGCATTTGCCTCCAAGCCCAGGGCAGCGTGCGGCAGCAGCCCGGCTCTCCCCGGCCAAACCCGGCTGTGCCTGACGGCAGCGGCACCGGCGGAGCTGCCTGGGTGTTCTCACCTGCATCACCAGCGCTCAACACTCTCTAGGTCAGGCAGATGAAATCATAAATTTATAATACAACATTACTTCAATTTTCCTCTTCATTTACTGCTGCAGTGCCCAGCTCTGCTCTAACGAGTCAAAGCCCGATCCCCACAGGGGAAATTGCCTGGCTGAATATCAATAGCGCATTAACACCATGCCCATGTGGATGCTTCATCAAGCCAAATTATGGCCATGCTGACCTACCACCATTTCCATTAGATGCCATTCTCATCCCGCGTTGGGCACCGAACAGTTTATTTGCTTCAGTAGTCCTGGGGAATGATCAATCTCTCTAATTATGCTTTGTTGCTAAACCAAAAATCCAAGTTTTGCCTGGGTTACCTCCTGGGAAGTGAGACCCTCCTGTCTGTGGAAGCACAACTCAAACCGACAACCAAAACCACTTCTCACCACCTCTTCCACCCAGCCCCTGCCTGACATCAACGGACAGGATTCCCGGTGCTAAAGCCCATCCTGGCGGGCCCATGGTAAAGCCCGAGCGTTGCAGATTTTACAAAATCTGGGCAAACCGCCCTACCTTCTATTCTGCGCAGGGGAGCTGTGGCCCTGGAAACTGAGCAGCTTGCCATGGCGCACGCACAAGGTCACTGGAAAGGCAGGAGACGTGAGCCGGACTCCCGACTCCCATCCATCCCACCAGCACCTCCAGAAGGAAACGGCCTCTCTGCTCCAAGTGGGGAAGTGTGCGCAGCACTGAACCAGTCTTTTCCTTTTTAAATTTGGTGATCCAAGATGGACAAAGCTCATGGTTAATATGGGGGAACACTGGGCACACTGGGGCCTGGGGACCTCTGCTTTCAAAATTAATACAAATGTTCCAGTAAATTCAAGAAAATGATCGTCTCCCAAGATTGCTCAGAGCAAGGAATGCCAGGTCCTTTGCAAGGAAAGGCATGGTCCTTCTGCCAAAGCACAGCCCCTTGCTGCAACAAAAATGCCCAGGGTTTTTCTCAAAAGAAACGTGCTGTGACCTTGACATAAGCACCTGTGGCACCAATGCAAACCAAACATCATCTCCTACAGACACAGGGGGTGGTCACATACTGGGGAGCAGCTACGGAGAAGAAACACATCTGCTGGAGAAGTTTCTCCCTTGGTCCAACAAAGTTGACCTATCTCCTTCTGAATGAAAGAATGAAAGAGCTAAGCCAAAGCTGGCCGCAGCCGCGTTCGGCAGTGACGGCTCCAGCGGGTGCCGCTGTAGGAGCCCGGGGGGTCCCAGAGAGTTGTGCCAGCCCCCCGGGAACCCTGTGCTAACGAAGGGCTCCCCTCCTGAATGCTGCCTCGGAGGCAGCTGCTACTCTATTGAACAGTCTGGTGGAAGAAAGGGATGACTTTCTCTGAAGGGCACACGCTGCTTTTATGCATGAGTTCAGCCTACCCAGACTGAACGTGTGCAGTAATGCAGAGCCCCGCTCTGCCCTGCGCAGCGACGTAAGCAGCCTCTTAGAGACCTTCTGAAACCTGCTGTTCGTGTCAGACATCGTTTTGGCAGGCTGGGGAGTGCTCCTGTCCCTGGAGGGGTTTGCAAGTTAAAAAGAGACCGACTTTACTACACCAGCAAGTCTCAGATGCCCATCGCCAGAAGAAATGAGTCCTGCGGGGCCCCGGCTCAGATCGAGCAGCGCGCAGTCACCTCCAGAGCCAGGCGTCACCGCCGGGACCACTGCGACGGCAGCTGCGACGTCCCAGGCACACAGAGCTGCTTCGGACGGGAGGGCGGGCAGAGACGACCTGCTATTGATGTTGCTCCTCAGTTGCTTTCTTCTTTCCTCTCTTTTTTTTCAAGTTTTCAGGTACAGACCTGAATAGAGGGCAAAAAGCCGTGGGGCAATGCAGTCACCCTTGGGTGACGGGGCCTGGTTTGCACACCAGGACTGGGTGACAGAGGTGAGGCTTCTGGGTGCATGGTGAGCTTCTGGGCCACTGAACCGCTCCCGCTCGGCTGCGGATGTGTGCGTTGCCTGCTCGGGGGGACACGGTGCCTGTTCACGAGCATCCACGGGGCTGGGGAGCAGCTCTTGCTGCCAGGGAGAGAGAGATCACCGGAACCGAAACCACACTGGCCCACTCCTTACGCAGAGCGGCTAATGAACGCTCCCGATCTCCCCCGAGACCGCGCACATCCCACCGGCTGACTGAGCCCGAGACAGCCCAGAAGCAGTCCTGGCAAAAGGCTCAGCCTGCCCGCGCTCTCGGAGTCAAAAAACCCTTTCAGAAGAACACTTTAATTTTGTTCCAATCAACCAAATCATCACAGAAGCGGCTGCCTATGCACCTTTAGACCCCGGCTGCCGCAGGCTCCTTGGGGAGGCTGTGATTAATGAAAAAGACCAACTTCCTTAATAGCTTTGGAGGGAGTTGCTCTCCGCTCCTTCCTTTGGGTTGTCTCATGCGTTCGTTCCTCCGATTCCCTCCTCTGCCCATGAACGGCATCTGGAGAAGGTGACCTTGAACAAGGGCTTCTGCAAACAGGTATAAAAATCCTTCACGAGCCGCCCCAGTCGCTCTGCTTCAGCCCAGCGAGGCCTCTAACAGGAGGAACGGGGTAGGGCTGACACCGGCCTCCCGGGATCTCGGCAAAACGCTCGGCTGCTGCAGACGCTGCCTCCGGCGGTACGTTACTTTGTGCGCCTCGTCGTTTGATGGGTTAATTACGCGCCTCTCCCCGCGTCCCTGGGGGGACGGGGCCCCACCGCCGCGCAGCTGCCGGGGCTGGGGAAGGAGAGATTCGGGCTCCCCGCTGAGCCGCTGCCCATCAGCCCCCTTGAAGCCAACTCTTAGAGGCAGCCTTTGAAAATGGGGATTTATAATGGCCGGCCAGCCAGCCTTGCTCTCCCGTGTTGCCGTTTCCTTGTTTAGCACTTAATTATTTAACAAGGTGCCACTGTAGCAAGCAGGAACTTGGAAGATGAAGAAAACAGCTAGAGCAGATAATGAAGCATCTGGCCTTCAACACGAATCAATCATTAATTCCGAGCGAGTCACCCTGATTTGAAATCTAATAAGAGCACATTGCGAGCCCGGCCGGAGCAGAGTCAGCTGGGGTGACCCACCCCACTGCTGCGGGCCGGGGATTTGCCAACAGGCACCCGCGCCGCTTGCTCCGTGCAGACGCAGATCCGCTCGCTGAGGGCTTCTTCCCTTACTTCTTACGGCTTGAAACGACCTTTTTCCAGAGAGGCGGCCCCGGTGGGAATGACTCACGCCGCACCTGAGGGCTGAACCTTCCCTTCGGGTCACTGGGATGGACCCCAGCTCCGTTCGCTCCGTGCCCGGCTGCGAGGAGAAGGGTCGAGGCAACTCTGCCCATGGTGAGCAGAAGAGAGATGCTGCCCTGGTGACCTGGGCTCTGCTCCAGGCCAGCAAGATGGCACGCACCACCTCCACCACCCCAAACCGCAGGCACCGCAAGTGGAAAAGAAAGAGAAACAACGGGAAAAAAGTACATGTGCTCAAGCACGCTGGGAACATAATGGTAACGAAATCACAGACTGACTAGAGGAAGATAAATATTTTAACCATAAAATGTGATTTCCAAACACTATGGGGCAGGGTGGCGGTGGAGCGTGGGGACAGAAAAATAGATGATCAGCTGAAATAACCAAATTACACATCCCAGAAATGGATCGCTCCGGCCACACGAACAGAAGTACTATTAATTCAGAGATAAAGCAAACATGGCAGGAAAGTTTTCCCTATCAAATCAAGCGGTGCCTGAAGTCAGACATCTCAGCAGAACAGCCTGGCACTCACAGGGACCGAGTCCTCCGACCTGACGCCCGCTCCAGGAGCCCCGGGGTCCTCCAGCTCCTCAGCCCGTGGACCTGCTCGGCAGAGCTCAGGGCAACCCAGCACCAGCTTTCAAGGCTGGTTTTTGTGCTCAGCTTCTGGGATCACCTAAACCCAGGACAGAAAACTCAAAGCATCCCGGAGAGGCCACGGACCAGGGATGCTAGCGCGGGAAAGGCTCGTGTCTGCCCGGGAACGGCTCCAGACGCCCTCTCGCTCATGCATGCTTTACGGACACAGCGGGCGACAACCGAGGGAAAGCCCAGTGATACAAAGGGAGCAGAAAGCTGAAAATATGTGGGGTTTTACAAAAACACGTTGGCAACGGATTAGCAGGATTTTGGCTCAGTCAGTCTGAGGACAGAGTATCAAGAGGTTGTCCCATCATATAGGAAGAAGAACTAGCTAGGCAGAAACAAATGAGAACCAATTATAACTAAATAGACCTCATGCACAAGTAGAATTTTGCCATTAAATATCATTTATCCCATTTAATTAGTATTTTCTGGACACAATACTCTGGACTAAAACACCGTTCCATCTCCTTGAAACTTGTAATTATTGTTGTGACCCGTACTGTTACGCATCTCCCTGCTTTCTCCATCTTGCCTGCCATTTAAGAACCGGCAAGATTTTCAATTATCTGTGCTGAACTGTCAAAGATACCTTTAAAAGAAGGGGAATAATGTGTGACTCCATTCCTCTAAAAAAGGGGAGAGATCATTTTTAGTCAGAACGAACACACTGCATCTTTCATCATTCTATTTTTGCGAGTAAGAGTAAAACAGGCTACTTAAAACATCCATTTAAATGCAAATTTTTTATATTCCAGGAAGGGGGGGGAGTTAATAATTTACCACAGACAGGATTATTTTCCCCACTCCACCCCTGCTGAAGTTTTAGGCTTGCACCCACGCAGGTGCAGGGATTTGCTCACCCCTACGCCTTAAGCGTTCAGAAATCAGGGAGACGACGGGGGAGCCGCCGGCTCCGGGGGATGTGTGGGGGCTACGGCACTTACCCAACATTCCCATCCCTAGCATAAAAGCGTCCATGGTATACGGTAATCCACGTGCCCTTCCTCTCGTCCCTGGTGGAAACATCACTTCTTTAGGTTGTGCTTTCTTACATTCTACCTATTGAGCAGAAACATGTACAAATGAGATGCAAATGAATTCCATGTAAATGTCAAATGCAGAACTGATCTACTTAAGGGGGGAGTTTTATTTTTAGCATTTGCCTCCCCACACCGCCTCCCCCTCAAAGGTGAACTTTAAGAACAGTGTAAACGGATTTAAAAGAGCAAACGGGTATGTCTCTTTAAACACACATCGCAAAACCCCGCTGTAAAGATGACAGAAACGCTGATTTAAGAAGTTGCCGTGTTCCGAAAGGAAAACCTGTGCTGCGTTCACTCTCAGTGACACTCGCGGGCGTGGGATGAATGGAGGGAGGTCTCCAGCACAGCTCTATTGCAATCGATAACAGAAAATGACTCTCGGTGATCATTACAAAAAGCTCCTTTTAAAATAGGAATAAAGAATCGATATTTCTACCCAGCAGAAAATTTCTGTAAACCCTATTAATGAACGATCTGCATTCTTTCACTTCCAGTTACTCCTGCTGCCTTCTGAAGTTGCTCAATGCCACCCAAACCACGCTGCCCGCCTCCGCCAACGCCTCGTGCAAGGCGGCGACGCAGCCCGGCCGGCGGCAGGACACCCAGGACCCCCAGCCGCACCACTGGGTGCGGGTTCTCAGCCTCTTTTTGGATGGGAAAAGGGAGAAATAATAAAAGTGCTTTTCTGTGTTCCCCAGCTCCAGCACTGCCAACTCGCCCCCCGCAGCAGACTGCCCCCGTGCTCCCCTCGGCACCGGTGCTACGGCCGCAACCGGTAAGCTGGTTTGGAGCTAACCAGAGTTATCCCAACCCATTTTTATGGCTCTACACCTTAGTCCATGCTCTGAGCAACAGGAAAATGTGCAGACGCGCAGTGCAGCCCTGCACGGGGTGCGGGGAAGCCCCAAGCTGCCATCTGCTCCACCTGTACGGTTTGCACGATGAGAATTGCTGGTCTAAGGGTAAGGGTCTTGGGCTGAATCCAGAGGTTTGATGCCTCTAACTTTGTTCTTCAACCAGTTCCTCGTCCTCTTTGCACATTTACGCTCCCCCCGGCCCTTGCCTGGCCAGACCAGAGTGGGGGCAGGGGTGCCGCAAGCCGGGGCTGCGCTCCCGGCAGAGGTGGTGGCATGGCCACGTGCAGCCCCCCTGCCCTCAGCCCTCCCGTCCCGGCCACGGCACTGCCGGCGGGCGGGCAGGGGCTCGGGAACGGGGCTGCTTGTCACGGAGGACCAGGAGGGTCGGCTCCAAGCAGGGTTGCGTCTCCCGCGTCTCCTCCATCGCTCGCAGCAGCAGGCACGGGTGGGCGTGCGCCCCGCGCGCAACCGGGCAACCACCCCGGGCAAACCTGGGGATGCAGGATAATGCGGCTAAACGTCTCGGTGCCTAATAGCCCGATCAGTGACTGTGTGTTCATTGTCTTATGAAAACCGACCGCCTGTTCCTAGGCAACCTGATCAGCGAAAATTTCAGGTTTATACAATTTTCATTTAGGTAACATAAAGGTTAACTGACTGTAATGGGAGTATTTTAAACAAAACCACCTACTCCTCCTCTTTCTGCTGCAAACCTCCACAGACTGTATTTACTTTGCTTGCTTGCAACGCTTCCCGATGCTACAATGCTCAGACACTGCCAACGCTGCCAAAACACGCATTTCTTGCAGACAAGCTGCCCAACCCAGTGAAGTTTGGAGCAAAATTATTCTGGAGTTCATCTTTTGCTACTTTTCTGCCAAGAAGTGTTTGGGCCCTTGCAGGAGGCAGTGGGAGAAGGGCAGAGAGGGACCAGGGACGGCTGGAGCGGGGAGACACGTGTGCCCAGCCCGGACACCGCTGCGGAAGGGCAACGGGGAAAAGGGGCCAGCAGGAGGAAGAGCAAGAGAGGTGTTGGAGAGACCCACTCTCCGGACATCCCGAAACTCGGGCACAGCCACAACAGGGCCAGTGATTTCCTCCGTCTCCTCTTCAGTGCTGTCGGGGCAGCAAGTCCTCTGGGAGGGAAACACCCCAGCGAGGGCCACGGTGAGGACCGGTGTGTCCTCTGGCCAGGGCCACCAACCTCCACACCCCCGCACACCCCCGCACACCCTCCCATGCACAAGCACAGGCTCCCGCAGGCATGTGAGGGTGCACACTACTGAGCGTGCGATGGAGAGCCCCACAGGGTTCCCAGGCCCTGATATTAAGACAAAAAGAGAAAGAAAAGGAAACAGAAAACTTCCCATCGATGAATGTGCCGAGCAGCCGCTCGCATGCCGAGGGGCTGCTGTCGGAGCGGGGCTGGGGACGAGCACAGCGCAGGATATGTACACCCGGTGCCCAGCCCCATCACTGCCCCGCGGGGACGAAGCCTTCAGAGCTTCCCAGGGAGGCTTAAGCCTGAGCCTTGATGGTGGGTTTCAGCCTAACTGGGCTGTGTGCCCCCCCCAAAACCTCGGTGCCCCCGCAAGCCCCATAGCCCGAAGCCGGCAGCCTGCCGCTACCTCCCCTCTCCATCGACTGCCCGAGAGCCCAGGGACACAGCGAGCTCCGAACGCCGAGCACCCGCGCCAGCCTCCCGCCCCACGCGCCAGCACAGCAGCTCAGCAACATCCTCTCAAACCATCCTTTGCTTGTTTTTTAATCAGAGGGGCATTTAACAGGAGTCTGCCAATCTCATTTCTCCAGCCAAACGACCCGGGGTGAGCACCAGAAGTGTGTCATTTCATTTCGCAACCGCATTTTTCGGGTTCGCCACCGCTCCAAATGTCACGGCGGCATTGGTTACACCTCGCAGCTGCTTGTGCTGCAAACAGTCAGGATGATAAAAACAATCTAGCCTGGCTCGACGGACAATTAACAGGAAAATGAAGTTTGGATTAGCACCGTTAGAAACAATAACCCAGTAATTAGCTTTTGCAACCACAAAACAGCCTACCGCTGCTCTCTGAAAGACTAGCGTAATTTATGATTTTCACAGCACACGAGGATATAAAGGGAATGGCAGCGAGCTGCAAAGAAGTTTTAACTGGGATTTGAAGAAGAAAAAGTCACCAGTAGGAAAGAAAAATAATTCCTAAGCCTTTGTAAACAAATATACCCCGTAACGAAGGCAAAAATATTCTCCATTACCCAGCAGAGACTCTTTCCCTGGGAGGGATGCCGTGCAAGATACGGGACCAGCAGCCCCAGCCCCGCACTGCCATCCCTTGGGAAGGGGCTGCGCGACCCTGGCCCGGCAGCACGCCTCGGGTGGGTTTTTACACTCCCCGTTCAGCAACGTCAGGCCTTGAGGTGCTCTGCAGAAGCTGCCCGTGTACCGTCCCATCGGCAAATGGGGAAAACACAGCAACAAGAGGCGAAGCACCATGTTAGTGGACCAGCGGTGGGCTTGGCCGGGGGAAAAAAGGGGCCAGGATGCTTGTCTGCAAAAAGCCAGCCCGCTCCTCCGTGGGGAACGGGATGGAGGTGGCCATAACCATCCCGCAGCCACGGCTACACGAGGGTAAAACCCCAGAGGCAGCAGGGATGTCACACGCGTGCTGGCGAAGCAGGACATGCAACGGGGCTTCTCCAAGAGGGAACAGATCTGGATTTACGAGTCACCGCTCAGCTCTGTACTGAATCACCCCCAGGAGCCTGCCCGATGCGGGGACTGCGTACGTAAATCTGGATCTTGCACAATCTTTCAGTTCAGCATTTCTGTACATCTTAATAATTTCCAGATTTTTTCCACCTCCCCTGTATGAGGGATGTGCTTCGCCTTCAGCAGCCTAACAAAGAAAGTTTTAACTCTAAGGCTTAAAAAAAAAAAAAGGCAGGAAAACTAAAATTCACTATTTTTGTTTAGTCTAGTTTGGAGAATTCACATTACACTGGAGCACTCTTGGGTCAAGTCGAGCAGTCAAAGCCACCAGAACCCAGGACGGCTGAGATGGGGAGTGAAAAGCCTCTTATACCCAGCGCAACAACACAGGCTGTCAGCTCGCAGCACCAGGACGTCTCAAAGGCCATGGCTAACAGCTTTCCAGGGAAACCAGGGCTATTTTGGGGAAAGCAGAATGTGCACATATTCACAATGCACAAAAAAACATTTTACCACCCAAAGACAAGGCAACTTTGTCTTGCCAGCAACGTGCGATTCATGGTTGGTTGGGATTCGATTGCCTCGGGGACGCCGTGCCATTCATGCCACGGCAAGCCAAAACCATCGCTCCTCTCACAGAGCGATCTGTATTCGCCCAGTCCTGCCGCCAAGGCCGGGCTGCACCGGGCAACAGAAGACAGGTTGTAAGCGTGTTTTAAAAACCCCATTAGATCATTGACAAAGGTGGGGTGGGGACAACGGGGTCAGAAGCTGCTCAGCGTGTCCTCAGACCGTAAGAGAAGTCGGCAGCTACGGGAGAGCAGAGGAGTCTGCCAGATTTTCTTGCAACTCATCAGTTCAGTTTGTCCCCAAAACACCCGATAACATCCAGCGCTGGGCAGCTCCTTCTCATGCTGTGCGGGCTGGAGAACCCAGCCACCCTCGGAGAACCTGGCAAGGGCGGCGTCACCGGACAGCTCACGAGCTGCATCATTTAAAGCACACTGAAGACAACACTATAGGAACGCGTCCAACCCGCGAGGGGTCTGCAGTGTCCTTCAGCCGACAGACAGGGCTTCCAAAGCTACCGCGCCGTCAGCCTCTCCCTAGCACCACGAATGCCAGCGACGCCTCGTGTCCCTGCCTGCCCAGCACCGCCCTGCACGGGGTCCTATCGCCCTCGCTTCTGCAACGAGCCCTCTGCAGAGAACCTGTCGCCGTGACCATCGGCCTCTTCGCACGACAGTTCACAGCGGTGCCCAGATACGGCCTCCCGCAACAACCAGCCTTGTGTCAGGCTCCAGCTCTACAAGCCGGCAGCGATCCTACAGCAGGAAACAACGAGCGGCGATGCTCTTCTGTGACCTGCTGACAGCCAGGCTCCCCAGAGGCAGGCACGCTTTTAGCCTCGGTGCCCGTATGCCCCATTCACGACGACAGCTCCCTTTTGGTAGGTCCTACAGACGTGTCAAATGAAGGGACAGCCCCAGCTCCAAAGAGCTTCCCAGGGATTGCAGTAGCGTCCTCGAACTGGAGCTGCCTCGTTTACTCTCTGCCCGCTGGAGGCTGTTTCTTAACTCTCCGGTTACCTGCTTTGAGTGCAAAACGAGGGTTAATGTCCCCACGGAGGGCTGGGAGGGGTCCGGGAGCGGCAAGGTGTGCTGAGCTTGTGTGCTTTGCGGATTTGGGACAAGAGCATCAAAACATGCTTATAGCACCAAAACAATTTCCTCACAAGGGAGAAGGGTGATTTCTGGACCCAGATTCAGCACACACCCACAAGAAGATCTCCCATGTCCTGTAACTTTCCCCTCTGTCCCCTGACATGCCTCCTGGGCAAGCCAATACCACATCTCAGCCCTACAGCCGCTCCCTGACCCCGATGCTTCGTACACAGAGAAGGCAGGGTCATTTGGCCAAGCCTCCCCGAAGACTTCTGCTCCAGACCTAGCCACCCACAACACCCCAAACGCCTGCAGCCCGGGGTCGTGCCCGTAAACAGCCGAGCAGCACGACGGGCAACACCCCTGCACTATGCTCCATGTACCCCTCCCAGCACAGCCAGCAAACCCATCACCGCCACCAGTAAGACACCAGCTGGAGAGGCAGCAGGAACATACAGGAGGCCCAGCACCACATCTGGGGGCTGACCTCTGCCTCCCATGGCATCCAGCTGGCAAAGGACCCCGTGGCTTCTCAAAATGTCTGTCCCAGGTTGGAGGTGGTTTGTTGGCTGCACGTTGTGTTTCCTCCGCTCCCGGTTACCGCAGGGACCTCGGACACTGGTGGTCTCGTGCACCCTCCTCCCTTCTGCACAGGGTGCACAGTTCAGCCTTCCCAGGGACGGAGGTGCCTCAGACTACAAAGTATTTGGATGAAAACCCAAAGGCAGGCGGTGTGTGACACACATGTCTAAAACGTCACTTCACAGCGAAGGCTGCCAGCCCGGGGAGGAGCCCGCAGAGTGCTGATACATTAAAAAAACCCACAACAGAATACCCGCAAAACCCACGAAATCCCACCATGAGAGAGAGGAACAGCCACAGGTGCTACGCAGTGCCGAAGCCTGTTTTAAAACAGCCTAACGTTTGTGTCGGCTGCTCCGGAGCCTGACTCGAGATCCTGACTTCAAGCGCAAAGCGCCCGGCCAGGCTCGGCTCATCGCACCGCTCACCGGTGCTTGTCCCTCCGTACCTGTGACGTGAACAACTCTATCGCAGTGGGATCTACAGGAAAATAAATTACCCCAACCCATTTCTTTTCCAGCTACTTTTGCACCCCCTTAGAAAACCAGGTTTCTCTTTGCAAAGCAGCCTGCTCCTGTCAGAGGAACAACATTCTGGGGATAGCTTGTTTGGGTTTTATTTGTTCCCCCCACCCCCCGCAATGTTTGGAGAGCATCTTCGGCCTCCCACATAAATTCCAAGTTTCATTTATTAAATACCTCACTGGCATTTTCTTTTTTCGCTTTCACACTGCTCGTTTAATATTACATTTGACATTCTAAGCTTTACGGATGGCAACAGAAGCAGAATGGGTAGGCTAAAAATAGCCTGCCAGCGAGACGGGAGGCTAGAAATAGGCTCGTGAACAACAGCAGCCCCGCTACCCTTTGCTTGCCCCCGCGTTTTGGGAAAGGACAGCATTCAGGAGATAAGGAAGAGCGAGCGAGTCGGTGCCCGCGGAGCTGTGGATGCCCTGGCTGAGCCGCCCAGGGATGGGGACAGGGATGGGGCATCCTTGTCGCAGCTCGCCAAGCGGCTGCAAACGAGCTGGGGCTGTGAGCACCCGTCCCCTTGGCAGCTCAACACTAGAGGGGGACATGTGAAAAACGACGCAGGAGCGGTCAGTCTCTGAGGGTGCTGCGGAAAGTACGTCTGCACCTAACTGTGCCCCCCCGCCAGCTGTGTGTCACCTCCGGCCATCTGCACCAGCTCCCTGTCACACACGCGTGCACAAGCTCTCCTGCCCCTGCACGGTTTGGTAATTAATCTGCAGGCACATCAGCGATACGATGAGTCAGTCCCCAGACAGGATCATGTCTCATCTCCTCCCTCGTGGGCTGCTTTTAAAATCAGTGCTGTAGAAGAAGTGACAAGAAGAGAACGCTCAAAGCGTCGTGGCACCTGGATCGTGCTCCGAGCAGGCACAGAGAGCTGGGGAGAATATCTTTTAATTATCTGCGACAACAAAACACCAACAGCCTACGCTGTTTCTTATGCTCTTTGTGATGTTCCTTGAGTGTTTTCGCCCTGTCCCATCCTCCACGTTCCCTGCACTGCTGTTACCGTCCCGTGCAGCCTTTCATCTGGGAAGAAATCCTCCCGACAGCTCCCCTGCCACTCCTGCCCTCGCAGGGGTCTGCCAACAGCCGGGTAAGACTGTCACAGCGCAGGAGTACAGATCCCGCCAGGAAGCGTCAAATAACGCGCTCTGCCCCGCTGCCGGCGCCGGTTTTGCTGGCACACACCAGCGCCCGGCAGCTCCTTCCAGCCGACATCCAGCACCTCACCAGGGCAGTACTGCACCAGGCGAGGGCTGAGCCGTGCTCCAAATTAAAACCTATTGCGTGAAATAACCTAAGCTACAGAGTGTGACGTGGCACGCGCCCGCCACGATGCAGCGGTAGGAAAATGCTGGAGCGTGGCACTGTAGCTCTTCCCTCCCACCTGACAAGTCTCACCAGTCTTACCTAAATTTGCATCCCAAGTGTTTCTAATTTGTTGCTGGGGCTGTCGGCTGGATGCTGGGGTGGGGGTGGTTGGGGCTCATTCTTTTTGCATTGTTTTAAGGCAGATTAATCAGCACTTAGTAACTATACAGGGGAATGAGCCTCCCCACAGCCCATGTGGCACGGGCGAGGTATCGCCGGTGGCAGGCGGGGAACCCCCGAAGCAGGAGGAGGCTGGGGAAGCAGCGAGATGCTCGGAGGGGGCAGAGGCAGAGCCCACGGCACCCATCGGAGACGGAGCGAGAGGCTTCCCGCTGGGCAAGGGGAACTGCCCCAGCCCTGCCCTGCTATCCCGCCTCTCAGTTTGCCAAGGGGACCCTTACTTTTATTTCAGATGCATATTGCAGTGAGGAACAATATGAAAAATATTATTTCAGTGCCCTGGGAAAAATTAGCAAGTCAAATATTGAATCAGGCCTCCAGCATATGCCAAGGAGATTGCTTTGATCTTATCCACACTAAAAGCTCTATTATTGAATTTAAAGCCTGTGAACACATATCAGACCAATATACAATGCATATCTGAATACACATTTGAGCAGCAAAGGATGTTTTGACAAAGGGAAAAAGAATATTTTAGCTGCAAATATCAAAGTTACTGTATCAGTTGAAATACAAATGCCCTTTTTCATCTGGCTCAGTGGCTTTACCGACAGGGCAACCTGCACCCTGGGACCTGACTGTCATTTAGGGGAAACTTCGCCCAGGTCTGGTCCTGGGTTGGCCCTGGGTGGAAAGCAATCGCGGCTCGATGGCAGAGAGCCACGACGTCCCAGGGGACACAGTACAGCAGGCAGCAGCAACGTCAGAGCAGCGTCAGGACTAGGAGCTCGACCAGAACAGCTATTTCGGGAGCACACGGTCTATAACAGCTACCCCCGTCCACTGCCCCCCCAAACCCCTACCGCAGCCGTGCAGGGGCTGCCGCAGCTCCTCCCAAGAGCAGGGGGCAGGAGGAGGGCTTCTCCAAGGCTGGTCGAGAACCTGGGCAGGTTGATTCACACCATCTTCAGCCCTTCGGCTTCCACACCAAAACCTGCTCTGGGGCGGCTGCCTGAGCCCGCAGACGCCGCCTGTGCTCATGGGGGGGACAGACACCCGTCCTGCTGGCGGGGGGACGGGAGTAGCGCCCAAGCAAGCCATGGTCAAGGCTCAGCAGCCTGTCCCCATGACACCTCCACCGGGCACGGTGTGCCCAGCACCCAGTCAACCTCATGGAGAAGGTGGTCCCAAAGGGCCAGCACCCAGGCACGGCACGTGTCTGTGACAAAGGGGCGAGAGCTCGCTGCCACCGACACGCGCTGCGGAACAAAACCAACTTACCATTTTATTATTGATTTCGTGGAAATGAATTTCACAGACTTTTTCCACCACGTCTTCATTTTCAAAAGTTACGAAGCCAAATCCTGTTTAATAAAGAAACAAGAAGGGGAGGGGGAAAGGAAAATATTAGTTAAGTTAAACGGATTTCATTTTAATAAAGTATTACTTAGCCATTGGGACTTTCGCAAACTTTCATAAAAATATGCACGTGTAAATACACCTGCTGCCTTCGGAGCTGCTGCTGAACTTACAGACTAATGGAAGGAAGAAGCATTGTCTCGGGGAAAATTAATACGGTTCTGTTCCAGCTCTTCCACAGGATTTAATGGAGAATTAAAACCTCCTTATGGATTTTTTGATCCATCCTGCAGAATTTAATGGATAGTTACACCCTGGTTACATGACGGCTCAGAAACTACAATAAGGCCATATTTTCTTTCACACCTTATAGGTTTTTAAGAGCAATCTCTACAAAACCCAATTATGCTTCTATGGAACCATATTGATTTTATCTCTTGTTTAATTCCACGGGACCTCTCCATTAGAGCTGACTCATTACACGACCCCAAAAAAATAAAAATCCGGGAAGACAGAAGATGATTCCTCATTTACCCCTTGCTACCCCTGGTGAGAAAAAAAATACCAATTCTTCCCCAAACACGCAGCAGCACTTTGTGTTTCCACTCGCTTTGAGCAAACACCAAACGTCCCCGCTGCTGCGTGCCGGAGCCGGCGGCGCAGCCACCGCAGCTCCGTCCCGTGCGGATGCAGCCGGCCCTGCGGGTCAGCCGGGCTCCGGAGGTGGTTATTTGTCCCTTTCTTCCTGAATTACTTCCTCTAATACCTCATCAGGACATCCTGAGGCCTCCAAGAAACCATTACGCCTAAGGCCTCTGATCTAATCATTCCTCTCTTCGCCACTGCTGCTTCAAAGGAGCCGTGGATTTGGGCTGGTTTAGGGTCATTTGATGCCTGCTGCCCGCCCGTAGCTGTACGCTGCATTTGCTCTGCTGGGGCCGTGCGGCTGCAGACGTGCCACGCTAAAGAGATCTGGCAGCCCACCACAGCGATACACAGTCACGTTCCCTGCTCACTCCTTAAAAAAACCCTGGAATCAAGCTAGCAAACAAAACCCAATCTCATGTGCTACATTTCTGGCAAAGGCTTGGTGAGTCACCATCGACACCAATTAAGCTAATGAAATCTTAAAGACGTAACGACAGGATGAACTTCAACCCCCAAACTGCACTGAAAGCTCTGCCGGGCTCAGTGCTGGCGAAACGGCACGTGACATCGCCATCGCACCAGGCTGGGAGCCAGTGGGCCGGAGCTGGGGCGTCCCCAGCAGCAGCCTTCGCCCCCGGCTGGGGGACGCAGCAAGGAAGAGGGAGGGGAAACCAATGCTGCCCGGCGTTATTTTCCGTGAAGAGTTTTGCCCAGGGAGCATCCCTCCGCTCAGCCACGCACGGCAGCTTTTGTCTCTGTTGACTCCGAAGGAGCCGGCTCCCGTCTGCCACCGGCCCCGTGTCCATCCATCCCGTGCCGCCCATCCCAACCCCCCGGCCGTTTGGGAACGCAGCCGTGAAGCCTAATCTCAAACCCGTTTTGCTACTGACGCTTCCCATCTGCAATCAGCACCTTCCAGTCCTGGGCCTGTTCCCCCTCCAGCAGCGGTGAGTGCCATGGCCATGTCCTGCCGGTCCCAAGTGCCACCCCCAACCCGCTCCCCCTGCCAAACCCGGCGCTCCCAGCAAGCGCCCAGCAGCAGGCAGCTTCTGCGCTGGGGTCCCAGAGCAATACTTCAGCGTTTTAAACACATGCTAGATTTGCTCTGATGGGGCACAGCAGGAGATATTGAAACCGTACGGGTTCTGGCAACCTACAGGTACGGGATACATTTTGCAGGCTACAATATTTGAAGCTGTGAAGCGCATTTGCTGGCTCCCGCGCTGGCCGAGGCGAAGTCCGAGCAGCTCCCAGCCGGCTTGTTTGGGAACGCACAGTACATGTAGCAATGCTCCATCCCTCTTTGGACCCTCTTCTTGGGGGGAAAAACACCAGAAACGGTTTGTAGATCTCCTCCAAGGCATAACACATCATCCGACAGCACATCGCGCTCAAACCCAGCGCTCAGAACACTATTTCACTTTGCACTTAAAGCATGTAGCAGCTTGAAGTATTTTACTTAACTCAAGTCTTTCATTTGCCTTCTAAATTACTCCATTTAAATCTACCTTAAACAGACCTGTAGTTAAAACTAAAATTTTTGTGGTTAACTGGCTGAATACGGCATCCCAGGAATCCCGGAGCACGTTGCGTCGGGCAATTACCGGAGCTGGGAGCCGCGCGCCGCTGGGGACCGGCTTTGCCCAGCGCAATGAGACGGCCAGTCCGGGTCTACAAGTCATTAATTGTGTGAGCACCAGCAACATCTTCATCATTAGTAACTCATTAGCGAGTACTGCAGTTGAGGATTTCTCTTTCAACTTTTGTCAGGTCTCACTGCCAGGATGGAGGAGAGCGAGGGAATTTAGAGGAGATTAGCCTTAATATGCATAATACCGCAAGAAAGCCCACTGCAGTCATTACACGTTTGGACTCGGAAACAAATTTCCCATTCTCATCCCACTCCATATGGCTTAAATACAGGTTTATCAAGAAATTATTTGTCTGATTAAATCAGATAGCCACCCAGCTTCCCGCATTTACAGATTTTATAACAAGAGTAAAATAACAATCCATAGGTGTCAACGCTCATCTGCAGGTTTTTAAAAGATCTATGCCGCTTCGGACAGGCCAGCCTAGCTGGCTTGGCAAGAGAAAACAGAGGTGATTGGGTCTGTAGGAAAAACCAACACCGTCTTTTAGTCCTTCCCCTCTGGAGCTCCGCAGCTCCGGCGGGCAGGGGCTGGCCGGTTCGGGCCCAAGAGCCCATGCAGGGCGCTCGATCCACAGCCGAAGGCTCCCCGTGTCCTGCCTTTACCATCATCGACATCTTTAACTGGTTGGGAAGCAACCAGAGGATTTTCATCTGCACGCACCCAGGCACTTAAAATCCACGGGATGCTATTCAAGAGGTGCTATCGCTCCTCAAGTGAACAATCCCCAAGAGATCACACGCCCCAGAACTAAAAACTGCATCCAAGTGACGGGTCACGGGTCCTTTTTTTGTTTCACCTTCTGAATATCAGATTCCAACTTTTAATAATTGCACACACAAAAAAATATTACTGCTCGCATGCCTTATTAGTTAGCATAATGAATACATGCTCATTTTTAAATTACCCAAACTCTCAGAAACCTTCCTGGACTAAATAGACAATTATTTCTTCTGAGAGGTACTAAGAGTCAACAAAAAACGGTTCTCGGAAAGTGCATGAAAAAGATTAACACAAAACAAAGAAGGCTGTTTAAAATGGTGACATAAATAGGATTCCGGTTGTCAAGGAGCACACGTTTTAAAATGAAATTATACCACATCCTTCTGAATGAAGCTATTATTGGAAGCTAACAAGCTCTATTTAAGAGATAAGCATTTAACAGAGTCAAACGGTTGGGTTTTTTATTCAAATGAATAAAACTGAATATTCATTTGAATAATCTGTTCTGTAAAAGAAAAGACAAAGAAGAGGGAAAAAATAAAGTAAGAGGCAAACAGATGCCCCCAAACGAGAGGCTTGGAGCCAAGCGCGATCACTGAAGGAAGCTGAGACGTATTCACGACCTCCAGGTGAAAAACCCCTCCTCTAGCATCTGCTCAGGAAAAGGAGTCATTTCACCCGATTCATCCGCTGGTTAACGGGCACCGGCGGGCACCGAGACGACGTGCGAGGATCTCCCAGAGTCGCGGCAGCTGGGAGCAAGCCTGCGCCTGGACGGGCGAGGGTTCACTCTGCTTGTGGGAAGGGCAGGCGCCCGCGGCGCCCCGGCTAATTACCAGGAACGATCCGGGCAAGGGAAGGAGACGGAGGGGGCGATCCAGCGGAAAAGCTGCTTTGCAGTTACTGGGTAAGAAGGCCCAGCAATTCAGCTTGAACAAGTCCTCGTGGCTGGCGCGCGGGTGGCCCGCCAGCACGGGGCGGCCAGTGCTACCTCTGCTCGGGGCCTACAGGCGCCAAGCGGTCTCAGGAGCTGCACCTCCCAGGGCGGCACTCTGCTCTTTGCCGAGTCCACCCGCTCCCCCAGCCCGGCAGCCCTCCTGCGTCCAACCAGGGGCCGGGCTTTTCCCTTGGGCCTGCGATTTCAGAGAAGTGGCTGAAGATTTCTCACCCATCACCCCCAAATCACCTTCCTTCCTTCCTACCTCCCAAGTGCACATCAACATGGAGACGCTCAGCACATCTAGCAAACCATCCCGTCTGACCTCCACGGCTGCGCCCACAGCCGCTTTGCAGCTTCCATTCATAGTGCCCACGAAGACGTGGAGATGCCAAAGCCCCGTTCTGGAGGGATGAGGATGAAGGCTGGGGCTTGCAGGCTCTCGAGGAGGACAGCAGACGTGCCACCCGGGCAGGCGCTGGGGAGGTCCCCTCCAGTCTGGCCTCGCCGCCTCCCATGGCAGCAGGTTTCGGGAAGAGGACGGCTCACTTCCAGCATCCCCCGCGGCGCTGACGGCCGACCGGGCACTCGGCCTGCTCCAGCCTGGTCCAGCTGTGAGACTGCTCCTGCCTACGGTAACACGTGGTGGGCACTGAGCAGGAGCCCACTTCTTCAGGTGACTTATTTTACTCGCTGGGACTTTCTGCATCTGCTAATTAGAAGCTAAAATGTTTTGGGGGTCAGTTCGCAGGGGACGCAGCTGCCTTTGGTTGAGGTAAAACAAGGTGAAGGTGCTCAGTCCCCCTGCAGACCAGACCCCTTCGGGATGCTGGCTGACAGAACGGTGCTTTTTGAACAGTGACTCACAAAAGGGGATTTTTTTCCCTAGGAAACAGATACAAGTGCATTACTCACAGGGGAGGGAAAATCTGGAAAAACACATTTCTTAGCGCAAGGCAAGCTAGTCTCAAGTATCCAAACAACCCTGAGCTCCCCTGGAAACATTTCCAATGAGCCTGCAGATGCCAGCCCAGCAGCTCGACATCCGACGGCACAGGATCATCCTCCGATGCACCTTCGTTACACCGAAAACCTCCCTTGATCCAGAGCCTTGTTCAGCCAAGGAGGCTGCCCGGGCCTGGGGGTGGGTGGCTCCGTGCAGCACAGCAGAGCTCAGCCGCAGCACGTTCTGCCATGGTATTCCAAAAATAAGAGAAACACTGTTCAGAGACAGTGACTGAAACTATAAAAAGATTAAAATAATTTAAAAAAAAATCGGTAGAAGCCATAAATAATATTAAGAAGCCATACTGAAGATACCGAATGTCAGTGTTCCTGTGCTCTGCATTTTGTTTTTTTTCCCTCTCAAACCAACTATACTTCACACCTTTGTCGTCACTTGAGAGGTTTTATGTCAACCTTGGTAAAATACAGCTGAGATGACGACACCATTGCTATGAAATATATCTACTTTCTCCTGCTAGCTGGCAGCAACTTTTCCACCGCCCGGGTTTGGTCTGCGTGTCCAGCGATACACACTGCGGCTGCGCCTGCACGCACGGAGGACGTCACTCGTCAGCAGAATTACATGAAAGCAGCTTACTGGGTTAAAGGTCTCACTCTTTCAAGCCGGTGCGTGCATAAAACCAAGGAAAACAAGGTGATTGCATCCTGTGCCAGAAAGGTTAAACCTAGGCTAATGCTGGGGCTGGCCCCCGGAGGGCTCTGACGGGCAAACCGAGATCCCCGCCGCAGCGGGGTGCCTTGCCCCCGGCAGCCAGGGCAGTGCCACGAGTGCCAGCACCTCCACCACCAGCTCGCAGCCCAGCACCTGAGCCAAAACTGCCTTCACCGGAGGCACGTACACCCTGCCTGCCGCACGGGTGCTGCTGCTCTCCGAAGAGGCTCTTCAGCCACTGGGAAAGGTGCTCTGGTGGGTGAAGGCACGGGAACAAGAGCCGGAGGAGCCTGTTCCAACTCCCAGGCTGTCTCGGGGTCACCCGATGATGTGGAGCAAGTCACTTGATCCCACCTGCATCTGCAGTGCTCCTCTTCGCCCCAGCTGAGTCTGTGTTGCCTGGTTAGCTGCAGGGTCTTGGCAGCTGGGACTGCCTCCTGCTGCACTTATAGCACGGCCAAGCACCAGAGAGCTCCTTAAAGGCTTCAGGGAAGTAAGTAATCGCCAAGGCTCTTCTGTGCCTGCACAATAATCCCGAAGACCAAGGGCATGGAGAGAAGAGCATAGAGAGAAGGGAAGAGATTTACATGGTCCACATCATACCAATAAGCGATGCAGGCTCTGCTTAAATCTCACTCCTGCTGCTAGGCAAGAATAACCCGACAGTCGCCGGCTGCTGCTCTCGTTCGTGCAGGATCAGGCTCCTCTCACATGCGTAACGTGCTCCCGCGGCACTGTCCTGCTCCAGACTCCCAACCCAGCCAGCACGGTGCGAGCACGGCCCCGGGTCCCGGGGGGTCTGCGGTCCCGGGGCGTCTGGGGCCCCGGCGTGGGTGCTGCCTGACAAACGGCCGTGCTGACGGATGGGAACATCCAGCCGGACACCCGCCGCAGCACAGCATTATAATGAGGAAATATTAGTTCAGGCTGCACTCCCCTTTTGGGTAGGTGTCAGTACCTGAGCTGCTCGCTTGCGTTTGCTTTGTGCCTCCCTCTTCTCCCCATATTTAAGTCACTTCAGCTTTGAAACAGAGAAGGGTCCAGTCCTGCTGTGGCATTATTTATGCACCTGCTTTCTTGTTTATACCAATAGTTTTGGCAGCTGGTCCTGTAAACTGTAATAAAATGCCTTTCAAAAAGTAAAAAAAATTAAAAATGAAGAAATGTGACCAGACAAGCCAAGCATAATAACATTAAAGCCCGTGTCAATTAATTTTTCCTCTTCTTGATAAACAAGCCCCATTCCATCCATTAATAATGAGGGAAGAAACAAGAAAAGTTGACACTAGTTTAATTTATTTTCTCAACTTGCCTGGTCATATTTCTCCCTGTTGCAAAGCTTTCTGGTGCTGCTGGGAATTGCAAGTGGCTCCCACACAGTCGATGCATAGATTGGTGTGAATCAATACCGCTCTACTTTATTCACACATCCCTTGTAATCAGAGGGGAAAAAGCTACTTAGTAAGCTACCGCATCCCAGCCTGCCAAGCCACCTTATAAAAATAATAATAATAAACCTGCAGGGGAGGGGGAGAGGGGGACATGAACCAAGTCCTGTAATCGCTGTCACCGAATCTCATCCTTACAGACAAACAGAACGACCCGAGCGGAGGGGCCGGGACATTTTAATTGCTCAGACAGCGACCGATGGGCGTTTCTAACTTCTCGCTGTCTGCGAAGGTAATTCAAGTCATTGCCCGGAGAGCCTGGGAATGGGGACCGGTGGGTTTAATCCTGCCTCTGGGAAAAGCCATTAGTTTGTTAGCGCCAGAACCCAACAGCCAGGACTTGAAAACTCAGCGCCAACTGCCGCCTGCTTATGTTGTGTCTTTGGAGAAGTCGCTTAAATCTTCCTTGTGGTCCAGGTCTCCCTGGACCCTCTTCTCCCCCCCACTTTCTAGCCCCTTGCACAAAGTTTTCACCTGCCATACTGCGTATCAGCTCATTAAAGCTCAAAATCGTCCAGGATAAAAGCTGTCAATTCTAACTTGTTATTTCCCGTTATTCCAATCTCCTCAGCTGCAAACTGAGAAAGGAGAGGTTTTGGTTTCCAAAGCAGCAACGCTCCCCAGATTCACAGTGTACAGCCTCAGTCCGAGACGCACGCTTCTCAGATTTTACCTCCTTACCTCTAAGGAGGGGTTTGCCAGGAAGAGCCGTGGCCACACCTGAAGGTACCACCTGAAGGTACCTCCTGCTCCGTGGAGAACAAGATCTCACCCCACCGTCATGACAGCCAGACTGGGAGAGGGATGCACCAGGAGATGGAAGGGGAAAGAGAAGGTTAACACCTACGGTCTAGGACAGAAAATATCACCCTCATTTAACTGTAAAGCGTGCTCTCTAGCAGTGCTTCTGTGAACGACGCTCATCAAGACAGATGATTAGCCTGCACATCCATTTGGTGGTTATGTGCGTCTCGGGTTGGGTACGGAAAATAGTCAGGTTCTCCTGGCAGGCAGAGGCAGGTATTACTGCTGTTTAAAGTGTCAATATATACTCCATGACATGAGAGTAAATTCTCAAAATTAAATCAGCAGACAACTGCCTTAGATCAAAACCTCCATACAAGGTGCTAGCGTTTCAATACCAGCGCGGCAGGAGAGCAAAGAGCCGAGGTCAGCCGCGCAGCTGGATAAAGGGCACCAGCAAGATACTCCTCTGCTTTTGTTCTGGAAAGCTGCAAGGCTCAGGCTCCTTGCTCCGTCCTCCCACGCCTGCGTGGCGTTTGCAAGGGGAGCATCGCTCAGAAAATAAAAATGCACCTTAGGATGAGCAGGCGCTGTGCCGTGTAGCAGCCTGCCCCTCCGGACGGGCGAAAATCCACCCAAACTAGTTTTGGGGAACGATTTTCCTTGACAGGAGGACGAAGGGTACAGGGACTGGTCCCTCTCTCAGATGACCCATTTTAACCAAAGATTTCAGGCCGGAGGCACGTGTGCCTCCCCTTGCAGGGGCCACGCAGGAGCCAGGACGCTGGTTCTGGCCAAAGCCCTCGCGGCGGCAGGAGCACCGGCACCGGGCTGCGCGGCTGCGGAGAGGGAACCCCGCCGCGTGTCACGGACTGCGCTAATGTAAGCGGTACCTGAACTTTGTGTAATAAATTTTTCATAAAACAAATCTTCATTAAAATTTTATTCTATTAACATTCTGAAATCAAACCAAGGCGCTGAGTACATAATGACTGAAACGCACACTACACAGCAACTTACTAAATGCCAGTTTTATCATATTGTTAATTAACAGAAACCATTAATGCATTCACAGATCATTTAGAAGCATTAGCGGTGACCTAAGAAAAATTGCATGTACGTGTGATACACTTACGTCTGCATTTTTTACATCTGAATTTTCTACGCAGGAGGCCCCGAAGTTTGTTCCCGACTCAGCTCCTCTCTGCTGGAGACATCATGTCTCAACGGGCACGTTTTTGTCAGCAGCTCGAGAATTAATGCATGGGGCTGAAATATGAGATGCTGAAGGAGAAAGTTATCTCGGGCAGCGTTTTGCTTTTCACCAGTATTTAACTCCAGTTCCCCAGCAGCACTGGGAGCAGACCCACCCGGGCTCCTCACAGCTTTTCACCGCTCCTGTCCGCTCAGGTAGGGATCTCCCAGCTCTCTGACGAGTCAGTGGTACAAAAAAGATGGGAGAACAGGGGAAAGTGTAGCATAAACTAACAGATTTCTTTTTGCTATCAAAGAAGAAAACCCCAAACGCCTGTAAAATCCAATTAATCTCTCTACAACGGGAACCTCGTCCTTCAAGCGAATGCTTCTGTCTGTTTGTTAGCAAGACCTGCAGCACGCAGAGCCAGTGACAAACCTGAACACTGATTTCCACCCCAAAATGAGCGCCCTGCAGCCCCTCACTGCGCCACGAGGCGAGCCAAAACTGTCACCACCACTCTGACCCCGCTCGCCACCTCTCCTACAGCCGAAGGGCGCAGACCTGCCCGCGGGGAGCCAGCGGCGGACCCCGGTCCCCTGCCCCTGCCTGCCCGCCCTGCGTGGCGGAGGACGAGCGGCCGTGGGAAGGCAGGTCTCGGCAGCAGAGGCAGAGACGAAGGCCATCGCTCCCTGGGTGCCAGCTAACCCGGTTAGGCTTCCCCGTCAGAAATGAAAGCTGCTCCTAATGCACCCGCCGTAGCCGCTGCCCGCCGAGCGCCCAGTCCTGCCATCTTTATCTGTTTGCCTACAGGCGTCAAATACTCTCTGCCTGTCAATTCTTCCACAGTTTATTATCAAATTTCTAAAATATTACATTTTTTATTATATCCAAATTCACTTTATTGCATTTGACAATACAGATAATCACATACCATATGCTCTAATGTTTTGAAACCAATGCATGTTGACAGCAGTTTTTATTCATGATGCATAATTCTATCCAGGGCTGACAAAGGCGGCGCGGCACTGAGCCTGGTGTCACGGTTTTGTTGGTGGGGGGACCCTTTTTTCCATTTCCTTTTCTTCATTTTAACAACAGATTTGCAATACTGGGAGGAAAAATGCTTTGCTTTCAGTAGAAATAGGAAATTGGCTGAAAAGATGGGCTTATCAAAGAGATGTCTTCAAAATATTAATAACAGGTGGGGGTTGGTGATTATAATTACTTGCAGTTGAAACTTGCTGCTAATGGGGTTAGGGAAGCATGACGGCTTCTGCGCGAGCAAGCAGAAGCTGGGGCATAGTGGGCACGAGGCTGGGCCGCCGCTCCTGCACACCGTCCTACCTGGCTGCGGTCGCTCGTCTCTGAAACCAGCTCCTCTTCCCGAGGGAGACACTGGGAAGGGAAACATCTGTGTCCTGGGATGGCCGGGGAGGGTCCCCACATGAAGGAGACACCTGGGCGAGCGCTACCTAAAAGACTTTGAAAGCCACAGGTTCTCTGAAACAACACATCACAAGGGCAAAGCCCTACAGCCTTCGTTTAAACCCCACTGATTTGAACAAGATGTGAAATTAAACATATGTTTAAGAGCTTTCCTGAACGGGATCCTCCGTTCCCATCACTTCTTCCTGCTCTTCCTTGAATCAACACTCATGAAAACCACGAGCTGTAAGCAGAGCTGAAGTGATGAGCTGGAGAAGTCCCTCGTCCTCCCCCTGCCCGTGCGCATCCCCACCTCCAGGAGCAGCCGAGCTGAAGGGCCATCAGGATGGAGCAAACACTCAGCTCCTCGTTCAGCTGCCGGGAAAGGAAAAACCCAAGCAACCCCCAACTCCCAACCACAGGCAACAGATCCAACAACTTGAAAGATGGCAACGCTGCGCGAACCAAACAGGATGCTATGTCTAAATTAAGCTGTAATGACCTGCTCTGAGGTCTTTATTAGCCAGGTAATGATCATTTAAGAGGAGGTTACTATCTTGAGCCAAGGGCACCTAATACTATTACCGAACTTGTTAAAACCTGCCAAGCAAGTCATTATTTCCAACATTATTTCTTTTTCTCTTAACGCAGCTTTCTACCCTTCCCCTTGTGGTGCTCGGCCGTAAATCACGGGAGGTGGCGATCACGCAGACTTGGTCGCCCTTCAGCCTCGGAGGCTGAACTTAGCTCCTGCTCACCACGAGCAGGCTGAATGTAAGACAAATACCCTACAAGAATAAAAAGCATGCCTTGGAAAACACCGGCCTTAAAAGGCCTGCGGAGACAGGCCACGGTACAGCAGAAGCACGGAGCAGATAGGGGTCTTCACAGCCTGGTGGCCTCAAAGAGCTGGCGGGCCTGTGGAAGTCCTTTGCAGCTGGCATCTGGTGAGATGCCACTTGGCGCTGCACGCGATTCACATGCTGCACGGACCACCGGCGTTTTGGCTGTGAAAAGAGGAGCTTGAACGAAACCCCAGCCCTTACGGATTTTGGGACTGGCGAGAAAAACAGCAGCTTCAGAGCCCACGTGGGAGCTTGGGGCGAGCTCCCCTGGGGACAACCTGCCCGGTGAGAGGACACTGCTCGGACCTGCCGCTTCCCCGAGCCAAGAGCTACCAGGTAGCGAGGCCGTGGTGAGGCCAGGGGCAGATCTGCTGCTGACTTTGAGAAGGACAAGATGTTGAGATGTTTTCCTACTTGCCCCCGTTATGCCCCCCAGGAAAAGAATACTTAATCCCCTCCACCCCCTTGCCCACCTTCAGCCCTACAGAGGCTCACGTGAGGAAAAGAAAAAAGAAGAAAAAAGAAAAAGCCCAAAGCAAGCACGCAGCTGCTCTACGACGTCGCAAAAAAGTTCACCGCGCGCTTGCGCCCCTCTCGACCTGCTCGCCAAGCGCGAAGCAGGGTCCCGCAGGCCGGTCCCTGCCGCCCCCGGAGGCGCTGGATCTGCCCCAGGAATCGCCCCCGGCTCTGCGGCCTCTGCAGAGGGAGGGAGAGGATCCGGATCCTGGCGACCCTGGCTGGAAAGGAGTCGAGGCGGCTGCATTTCACAGTAACCCAGCGTGGACAATATTATGAATGACACCAGCAAGCTGCCAGCTCAGGAACTCATTACTGTCAAGGTACAACATGGCTGGCTGCCAGGCCCCCAGCTTTCACACTCGCTATGCCAGAACATCCACACACAATTTAATTGCATTATAATTTCAAAAGTGCTTTTCAAACTGGAAAAAGGCATTCACTGATTAACCAGCGAAGAGCAAAATTGTTTATGAAATTGAATACAAAAAGCTACAGAAATGTAATTGGGTCGTTCTAGCACCTAATTTTCGGGCCATTTTCCCACTTATTTAATCACGAGATACAAAAGGAACTAGTGAATTGACTTCATACTAATTAGATTACTCCCCGCGATACTCCAGGCCTATATTCCAACTGGTTGATAGCGCTGCTTTAAAATAAAACAAAAAATGTAGCAACAGCTTGTCTGGGGCCATAACGCATTTGTTTCCCATCAACCCTCTCTTACTGGAGGGCCATAAAATCCAGGCCAAATTCCCCTAACCTGCTGTAGCTAGTCACCCAGAAATCGCTAACTTTCCCGGGGAGGAATGAGAAACGTTCGCCAAACGACCGTGGCTGCTCCCTGGTGCACGGCCGCGTTGGGGGCGACAGCCCGGGGCTCCTCGCCACGCCGAGCATCACCAGCTGCCCCGCGCAGGCGAGCCGGCGTCCCGGGGCTAACCCTGCGAGCAGAGAGCGAGAAGTCAGAAGCAAGTGAAAATGTCGCAGATGACGGAGTAGGAAAGGCTGCCCGAGCTGGCTGGGATACACCTCCTCCCCGGGACGGATGCTCAGGTTCCCTGGGCAGGGAAGAGCCGGTGAGGGCTCTGCTCCCGCTGTTCGGTCGCTCCCTGCACCGACGGGTGCAGGAAAACCCCAATATGCAGAGCTGAGCTCTGGGTCTGCCCAAGGGGGAGAACGTCCCTCCTAAAGCCATCACAGAATTACTGCCAAGAACATCTGAGCTGTTTTAAAAACGCGGTGCAAGGTCATCTCTTGATAGAAAACGTCAATAAATTTGCCGGCAGCAAAGCAAGGGAGCGATGGGGGAAGTTGTGCATAAAGACAGCTTTTGCACCCCATTTCCTTTCCCCCCCACCCATGCAAGGAGCTCCCAGCCCGACGGCTGCCTGCTGTGCCCGCTGCCCAGCCCTGCCTGCTGCTCTCCAGGAGCCGGGGAGAAGCCGGCTCCGGCAAAAGGAGTCGGGGAGAGGTGGGGGCTGATAGACTCGTGCAGGAACTGTTCCGTACATCGACTTCATGGTCACCTCCTCAGGATGGCCACACACCCCCGAGTTTCAGCAAGGCTAGTAGGAGCTGTAGACACTTTATTTTATTTTAAATCAAGTCACTAAATTAACAGGAACATTTTACTGACCCTCCGGTTTAGTAAAAACCGGTATTTTGAAGATAGATACGTGTACATCCACGCTCCTTCACAGTGCACGCTGGCAGAAGTTTCTTCAAAGCTGCCCAAGACCCGCTCTGCACCTGATACAATCTGCTCACAGCTTTTTCGCTAATTTTAAATTTTATTAGGTGCAACATAATTGATTATACAATCAAATGTAGAATGTACATTATCAAGATATTGTAGCACTTCACAGGCCATTTAATCAGCATATCTGGGACTGTGCCAAAATGAATTAGCTTGCATTAAATTTCAAGTACATATTATTGGTTGTATTTGTCTCCACGTTTAAGCAGGCACTTGCTCTTACAAAAGAAATCTGAAATCCTTCAATTATAGAAATAGATTATTAAAAAAATAGAAGTACGCTTTCCCAGAGTTGTTTCTTCTGCGACAAAGAGCCCACAAAAGCTCACTCCCTTCCAAAAAATCACTGTGATTGACCACGGGAGCAGAAGTTTTTAGTATTTATCAACTTTGCAAAAGTAGAGCATAAAACTGTGAAGCGCCTTTGTATTCTGAGGATGCAGATAGCAAATACAGCGGAAACAGGGACTGGTAACGGCACAAGGAATGGGATGGTTCCTACGTCAGTACCACAGTGGTTCTGCTTGTGGTGAAAACGAAAACCAGAGCAGCCGCAGTGCTGCATGCTTGCTGTGAACTTGCGAAGGGCTTTGCACCCCCAGCCATCCGCATTCCCAGCGGGACACACCGGAGCCTCACTACCCTCAGCATGCCTTCGAGGGAGGAAGATGCTATCATCCCCCTCCTTGCCCTGAGAAACGGAGCTGAAGGCAGAGCTCACATGGATGGAGACCTCCCACCCTTGCGCCCGCCCCCCCCCTCCCGAGACCCTTCAGTTGGGCTCCGTGCAGCACCGGGGCCAACCATCCTCGACAGCGCGCATGAGCCACGTGCCTCCACGTGTCCCGCAGCACCCGAAAGCGTGCACAGCAGCTCCTCTTCTTCCTCCCTGCCGTGCCCCAGCTGGGTGCACCGAGAAGATGTTCCCGGGGTGGCCCCGAGCGAGGAGAGCCCTTCCCGCTGTGCTGGCCCTTGCTCCAGCCACGGTGGGAAGGGCCCCTCCTCCAGTCGGGCAGAGGGGGGACTATGGGTGCCTGCCTGCGATGGCGGCATTTGCTAGTGCCCCGTGGGGAGGCCGGGAGGGACAGAACCCCAGCTTGCTCCTGCCGAGGCCCATTTGTGCCACATGTCAGCAATGGTCCAATTTCAGGCTCTTTCACCAGATAACCTGCCACCAAAATGCTCCGATAAATCCGTGTCCCCTTGTGTGGATACACCCCGGGTTTGGTGATGGGGCCACGGTTCACCACCGCCCCGGTAAGCCAGCGCCTGCCGAGCATGGCAGCCCCTGCTCGGTTCCCCTGTCCTCGGAGCCGATCAGTCCCTCCAGACAAAAAAAGGGATTTGCAAAGACAGGGATTTCTGCTTGATTTCAGCAAGGAGAAGTGTGAGGCAGCTCTGTGGCGAAGGAACAAAGCCAAAACCCACCACTGACGCTACTCCTCCAATGCACCAGCCAACCCAGAAATGTCTCCTTGTTCCTGCCTCCGAAATTTAATTACCACCGCCAGAGAGTTCAGGGGTGCAGCAGCTGCCAGAGGCACCCCAAGAGAAATGACGTGTCTACAGAATTGACTTCGCAGGGGGAAATTTTTCAAGCGGCTGAGAGGCTGCGCTCAAGGTGACTCCTGCCTACCTGGTTACTGCAGCAGCATCGCGACAGCCCGGGGCTGGGGGGGACAGACCTACCACGCCGGGCGGGTGTCGTCCCCCCCCCAAAACACCGCCATCTCACATGCCACCCCAGGCTCGCCGGCTGGCCGGTCCCTGCTTCCAGCGGAGGTTACAAAGTCCTCCTTCCCAAACGCAAAGCGAAGGACGCTTTACTGTGAACATGCAGGCGTCTTTCCTCCATTAACGCACAAGCATCAGCTAAGATAAATCGGAAGGCAAAAGGCCACGCTTTACCACGGGCGCGCTCCGAAAGCGGGCTGTGGGGATGCTGCTGGCAGCTGTCGCTGCGATCCCCAGGCAGAGCACCCAGCCAGGGCTGTGCTCCGGCACAGATGTCCCCCTCCCTGCTGGTCCTGCACCGGGGGGGGGACAGGAGAGCCAACGTGAGACTGGTACAGCCCCCCCACCACAGCCTGCGGTGCTCCTCCGAGCCACCGCGGGAACTGCCAACACAAAGCTCACGTGAACGAGCACGCCAGGGCACGTTTCTACAGGCTGCACCTCCGTGGAGGGACCCTCACTGCAAAAAGTCCCCAATCTTCACCGATCTGTTTTTCACAGCCATGGTTTACCTGCTGTACTTGCACCTCACCTCCAGGTCAAATGTTGCTGCATGCAAAAACCGATGACACACTCAACGGCGCGCGTTCTTACAGGTCTGCAGTCTGCAGGGACGTTTTACCCACCTTGGGTTGCGTCTCAAAGCGTTTCAAGCCCTGGCTGGGAAGGAGAGCGTGGACTCTCCGTTGCCCTGCTGACTCTATAGCGAAGGAATAAAGAATTAGGCACCAAACAAAAAACTATTCCAGGAATTGCAGTAAATACTGACTGGGGTCAAGGGAAATACCAGCAAAAATGAGAAGCTTAGCCTCAGGTTAAAATAATACCTTTGAGCTGTGCAGTATGACCCCTCCAGGCTATAGCTTCAGGCAGCATGCAACATTCTTGGACATTATTAATATCCTTGGCCAGGACTCCATCCCTGCTGCTCATGCACCGTATCAGTATTTGCCTAAGCAAACAACATACACTACTGTGAGAAAGAGTGTCTGGCTATGACAGATGCTTTGAATATATGCACCATTTGTTCCTCTGGATATACTTGTAAAGAGCAAAGTATTTGCTGAGCTATTCCTGGAAACCAGCTCCCACCACCAAGGAGAGGTCAGCACGCTGCGGTCTGGCCGAGGGGGTGCAAGAGACAGCCTCAAACACCCCTGCAAACGCTGAAATACCCACGTTTTTCCCCTCTGTGCGTGGGTTAAAAACAACAACAAAGTTCAACCCCCTCTGGTGTGCTGTTGCCAGGAAAGCTCTGATCAGAAGAAACGGGGGGGGGGGAATTGCCCTTTTTTAATATAAGCTGCAAGTCTGCTTTTTTGTTCAAGACCACAGGCGAAGAGAGATAGTATCAATCCCTTCAGTACATAAATGCTTATCAGAGCGAACAGGTTCGGGTTTAGCATGCACTTCAAGCAAATGATGAATTGCATTAAGATAATCACTTTCTTACATATATATTTTAGAGTTGGTATACGGGGGAAAAGCCCTCATCAATTACATTAACGCCATTTAGAAATTCATGTCAGCGTTTACTTGACAACTTGAGAATCGCCTGTAGATTTAATGGACAGGGACTCGTCCCAAAGGCACCTTTAACGTGTAAGGAAGCGGCGGGCGGCGGTGCGGAGGGTGGCTTTCCTCCCCGGCTGTCAGCGAGCGCGCTGAGTGACGTTTCATTACTCCGCTGCGCCGAAAGCACAGGCATCTCTGTGGGGCGACAATCTGTCGAAAGCCGAGACGGCCGTAAATACGACGGAATCGGCGGCATTAGCAGCGTCCGCAGAGCAGGCAGGGCTGCTCCTCAGGACTCGCACCAACAACGCTCACCTGTTTACTCCTCCGAGCACCGGCAACCCTATTTTTCCCTTTTCTTTTCCCCTGGCAATGTCGGTATCAAAAGGAGACAGACTTTTCTGAAAGACCCTGCGGTCAATTTGCAGGGCCCTTTATTGCAGAAAGCCGGGCTTTGATTTCAATGGCACTACAGTTTTTTTTTTTAAAGGCACTATATAAAGAAGAAATCTTCAATCACTGTATATAGACTCTTTTCTTTCCCAGTAAGCCAGATGCAACCTGCTGTGGAAACGCACAGTTTAGAAGTGGAAGGCAGGTGAGCAAAGGGTTGTAACAAGCACCTTACATCTGAGGGAAAACAAAGGCCACATAATACGGCTCTCGAGAAGAACTGACAAATAAATAAAAATATTACCTAGCACATGCACTCACAGAATTAAACCCTGTATGTTCCCTGAGGCTGCAAAGCACGCTCCTCTGCCAAGTCAACGCAGCCTGAACACAGCTCGGCTCTCATGTTTTGGGGGTTTTGTTGGTTTTGTTTGTTTGCTTTTTTAAGAATGTTACAAACCAAAGGATACTTCTGGAAGCATCTGCTGCCGCACGCGCCGAGACCCCTCTTGGGCTCCCCCAACCAGAGGCAGAGCACTGCACGCCGAGCACCGCACGAGCCCTTGTACTCATCGAAACTTGTGGATGTGACACCTTTGCCAGCGCCTGTTCCCACCTCCCCGCGGGGACCCCCCTTTCCCGGGCCAGCAGTGCCCAGGGCCCCTCCAGCTCCTCCGGTGGTCTCCCAGGTCCGCCGCCTGTCGGCCTCGCAGGACCCTTCCCGCACACCCCAAAGGGATCTTCGGAAGAGCTCACGCTCTCTCCCCTCTCCCTGCAAGCTCTCTATGCACCGGACCCGCTTCTCGGCCCTTCCCGCTGCTGGAGGAGGGTACATGTCTTGCGAGGAGGCTCCCTTGATCACGTTGTCTAACGCAGCACAGGATCCCAGCCACGTAGTGCTGGTGGCCGTCGCGGTGTCTCCTCAATCACATCATGGACGCTCTCAGCCCCAGCATCCACCCAAAGCTCCGTGCTCCTCTTCTGAAACAGGGCATGCAGCTTCGTTTTTGCAGTAATAGTTCCAGATAGTCAGGAGTCATCAGATTTTGCATATGTCCAGGGGACAAAAGCTGACAGTGGCCATTAATATATCTATACAAATTTTTAATATGGCATATCTATGTTTTTTTAATGGCAGACACGCTTACCCTGACGCTTGTTCGCATGGAAAACCCAAAGGCAGTACCGAGACACTAAGGAAAGCTCAGTTCACACACACAGAGCAGAACCGGTTTTGCGTCTCTGCTCATCCTCTTCTCTCTGCCCCGCTCCCCGTCCCCGCGCGGACGGGAAATTGCATCTCAGAGGAACCGAGCGTGAGGCTTCAGGCCACAGCGGGTGCAGTCACTGTATGAGCAGCGACCACGCACGTCCGACCAGCTTGCAATCACACTCCAGTGACCTGACACAAGCCCAATGCCATCATCTTTGCCTAACCCGATGCGCTCTATTAAATTGTGGATGCTTTCTGCTTTTTCAGCTGTCTGCCTCGCAGAAAGAGCACGGACAGGGCAAGTACGCGCTGCTTCAGCCTTGCTGGAGAAGAGGAGCTAATCCATTTACTGGAATCGTTTGTTGGTATTACCAATCTCCTGTTGAAGTGACCAGAGTAAACCTAACATATCTTAATCATTTTTTCCACTGTTGGAAGCCAGGCACAAAAAAAAAAGCCAAGAGCGTATTTTGGGAGTGCTGCTGGAAAGATCCCATTGTTCTTGCTGCATCAATAAAAGCAGTTTTGCTGTTTGATAGTATAAAGTGTTCAAGAACCAGATGCAACAAAGGAGCAGAATCACCCTGGGAAAGAAAACTTTTAATAGGGACCACACAGAGCCGAACAGCTCTATAAAACAGATCTGCGGGTAACGGAGAAGGAAAACAAGGCTCGGACAGGCACACTGCAGGCACAAAATCCAGACTCCTTTGCTAATAATCGCGTCCATAACTTCAGTATGTTTTCTAACGTTCCTCGGATACGGTGGATGCTTTACTTCCTCTGCGGCTGCTTTTCGAGACCATGCACTGACAGGCAAAGCCAAAGAGAGGTACCTTCTTTGCTGAGCACCAGGCCTCAAATAACCACGATTTTGTCATCACCGGGTGCCTTAATGCCGCCTTCTAACCCCCCTGACAGCCCGCTCAGGGCAGCCCCAGCCAAGTCACTCCCTGCTGCGGACGGTTCCCATGAAGTTTGCTCCCCTCCGTCTCCCCCCGCCCCGACCCAAGCACAAGCACCTTCCTGAGGACGGCTGCTCTGCTGAGCCCCGGGATGCTGCGGAATCGCACGCCGGAGGATGGGCCAGCCGAACACCTACGGGCTGATGGGTTTCTGCCAAAACTCCCCCGAGAAGAGCGGGCCATGCTGCTTTTTCATCTGCCACCTTCAGAGGTGACCTTCTCCAGCAGCCTCCCTCCTGTTTGAATTCATCCAAGCCCAGTTCCCAGGTGCGCACGCCCAGCAGTGCTTTATTAAAAGCTGCCTTCTCCTCCTTGCATTTTTGGTGACATTGTTTTATGGATTTCCCCACGCGCTCAACCTTTGTTCAAACCATCGGGGAAAACGCTGAAATCTTTACGCTTAAAAACAAAAGCGCCACGAACAGCAATCACAGGCAAAGGAAAAGGTGAACTAATTATACACACCGGAGCGTTCCCCGAAGCATTTTCACAGCCTGGGCGCTACCGGCCCAGACCTCAAGCTACCGCCTGCTGCGTTTCCGCCCGCCCGCGCTCATACCCAGCCACCGGGCCCCGTTCTTGCCCGCAGCAAGCGCAAACACGTGCCACCTATTAGCAGCCAAAACCACGCAGATCGAGTGCGCTTCTCCAGCGCAGGCAAGGCTCTCGACCCGAAGATGTGCCTGAAACCAGAAAGGTGCGGGGGGGGCACTCCCAGTACCGCTGCGCCGGCAGAGCAGTTCAAATTAGAATACCCTTTGCTTCCTGGCTTTCAGAACAGACAAAGACATCGCCTTTGGAGAAGCGGTGTTTATGCGATGACCTTTTCCTATTGTGTCTGCAGGCACTCGAGAACAAAGCTGTGGCAGAATCTCGCCGCAACTTCTGGGCGATGGCAAACGCGGCCATTTAATCGTTGCTGGGGAAGTTGGGGAGCAGGTTCAGGGTTTGAGGGTTTTTTCAGTGGCGTTATTTTGCTGGGATATTCAACCAGTGCCGAGGACTGGAAACCCACCGCAACGGCTCAGCCTGACGTCCCGCCCCAGCCCCACACGCTGGCTCCAGCAACCGGCTCAGAGCGTTTGGGGCACTCGGGGCTTTTCAGTGCTGCTCTCGGACTTCTTGGCTAGTTCAAACCACGTTTTGTAAAGGGTAAAATAACCTACGGGGTGCAGGGATCTGTGTGCACGCACAGGGAATAGTAGCTGCTCACGATGCAGCTGAAGCAGAGAGAAATGCACTGGCCAGGTTTCACGCAGACAACTCCTCTCTGCAGGTTTACATGTGCTCACGGATTTACTGTGTCAGAGCAGGGCGCTGCCAGGACAAGGGCTTCTGCAGACCAAGTCCTTGCCACTTCCAACTCCGGGGCTGCAGCCGAAACGCGCAGCTCCTGCTGCTGCCTCAGCGGTACACAGCCACCGAGCTCAGATGGCCCCGTCCCCAAACCCCCCTCCTCCACGAACCTACAGTCGTATCTCAACCTGAGAGATAACAAGGGAACTTTTGGGGCACATGTACACAAGCTGCCTGTCCTACTAAGTAAACGCTGGCCGTTCCCAGCAGGCCACCCAGTGGCACGGAGAGGTGGGGAGCCCCAGAGGAGCCTGTCCCCATCCCCATCCTGGTCCTCGGGGGAGGACGAGAGTTGAATGACCGGACGACGGAGCTGCCGGTCCCCCACCCTGTTCATCCACTAACCCCCCACGCCACCTCGGGCAAACTCCTGCCCCGCAGGACCTTCATTTCCCCACCCAGAAAAGGGAGAGGTGCGATTTGTAAAGCAATGGGGATGAGAGGACCTACAGTATATATGTCGGAGAAAAAAAGAAAACCCAACAAACTAAGACAAGCCTTGCAGCTCTGCGAGGCACGGTACAAAAGCCTTATTGCCAGTCAATGGCAATTGAACAGACTATTTATAGCCGAGGATCATTAACTGTATTAAAAAAGTTTGATGTTCTTTAACAATCTATGTCATTTTAAAACGCTGGCCTTCCCCCTGACGGCCGGCTGATAACTGGAGCGGCAGTGCTGAATAGAGGTAATTATACGCCGGTTCAATAGGCTGAGCCCGCAACTGCGCCGAGCCCCGCACTGAATGCAAGCGTGTCCTTTCCCCAGGGCTCTTATTTAAATATTATGCCGGCTCCCACAGCCTCCCACGGGAAGAATACTGCTATGTATACTCTCATAAAACTGCATAATTATGAATAATGCCTTGGTTTTTAACGAAATAAATCACCGCGCACCAAAAAAGTGCTTATTCCAGCCTAGTGCTGGAAGAGATTAAAATGCCAAGTGAAGTGAAGCATCCCTCTTCTGAAACACCGATGCTCGCCGTTGTTTCTTTCTTTCCGTTGGCCACACCAGCTACCTGGCTGTGGAGTGAGGGCAGGGCTGGCAGGGCCACCGAAACGCCTGGAGCCCACCACCGTCAGAGAGGGGACCTGGACCAGAGATGCTGAGCACCATCCAGAACAGCGGTTCCTGGGCTGCCCCGGTACCAACCCCCAGGCACGCTATTCCAGCCCCGATCAAGACAAGGCATGCTTGATTCTCATCCAGATCAAAGTTTATCAGCTTGTAAGAAACGTACAAGCGAGAAACCACAGATAACACGTTGCCAATTGTTATCACCAAGAACATAAAGCTCCTGTGATACAACACATGGAACATATGCTTTTAAAGACTTCATGTTTTGACCCGCTACATGAGGCCATTGTCGTTTCAGCCTGGCAAGACTGACATCCACCCGACACCGTGTTTCACCCACCCTAGGACGCACACTTCAGCCTTTGCCAGGGAGCGCTGGACGCAGAAATAACGCAGCCACCGCGGAGGTTTCTGCACGGCTACCGCTCCAGCCAGGCGCGCTCGAGGCAAGCCGCAAAAATCATCTCCTCCAATGGGCTGCGCAGCCAAGGGAACCGGTATAAAAAAAGCTATTGATTGTTTTGACTATTTCAACATCTACCGAGCCCAGCTGATGCTATCTCCGTTCTGCCAGACCCCACCTAATCCCATGAGCCGCCCCCAGCCCCGTCAATCCAAACGCCCGGCGAGGCTGCAGGAACGCACCGACCCGGCACAGCCGGCGGCACTGACTCCCTGCCAGCCCTCGCCACGGCGCTCCCTCACTAGAGGAGGGAATGTTTCACCATCGCCATCATTAGCCCGAATCCAGCCGAATCCGATGGCAATCGGAAGCAGTTACCATCCAAACGCTGGCTGGCAGCTGGTGTGAAATACAGGCCACAAAGCCGGGTTTTAAGCGGGTGTCACACACATCACAGGCAGGGAAGTAATTGGCAACCTCGCCAGAAGCTGGAGGACAGGAGCTGGAGACTGAATGGGCAGGACGGCTGCCTAATAAAAGCACGCGGATTCCTTACAGCCGAGCTACCCTCTCCTCCACAGGGAGGGCAGGTCGCGGCGAAGGTGGGACGCTGCTGGAGGCTCGCTGCCTGGCTGCGCTCTTCTGCGAGGAGGATGAAAAGAGGTCTTTGGTCTCTTGGCTGTCAGTCTAGCATCCTTCGCTGGTACTAATTTTCCTGCATCATTTTGGAAGGTGAAAGGCAGAGGCCGATGGTCCTTTGCTTTTGATGGAAATCACCTCTTCCACCTGAGCATCGCATCGCTTCTCCTCATTTAACACAGTCTGGCACCTGCACACTGTTAAAACCCTTCAAAGAGCTCCAGGCAGTCGACAAAAGGCGAGTGCATCGACCAGTCACGTAGCACAGACGGGAAAACTGAGGCACGGAGCTGCAAGGAGGTTTGCCACAGGCACTGAGGGAAGCAGCAGCAGCAAAGCTGAAGCCAGAGCCTCGCGTGAGCTCCCTTTCGGCTGGCTGACGCAGGAGCTCAGCAGGGATGAGGGCACGAGGGACTTGGCACGAGCCATCCCACGGTAACTCATTAGCTGGCTGCAGTTTGACTTAAAAATGTCCGAAATTGGCCACCAGGAACTCTCAGGGTGTGTACAGGTGGGCCACAAAAAAATTTGGAAACCACCAGCGACGCTGAGCTGAGAAGCAAACTCCCAGCGAACTCAGCCCAAGACCCAGTACCTAACGATGCTCCTGGCCCCTGGGCCCGGGTGCAAGTTTTAGGCTTTGATCTGTACCGTATCTCTGGCTGAGAATAAACGAGATTCCCCCCCAAGGCAGCAGCGACGGTGTCTACGGACACGCCAGGAGACCGGCTGGCAGCAGCGGGCAGACCCCGAGCGCAGGGGGCTGATAAGATACGAGCACAAACCAGGAGCTTCGTGGCAGAAAACCCACCGGTGTCGGCACCATCCCGGCCCGGGGTCTGATGTGCTCTTTTGCCGAGCAGTTCTGTATTCTCTAGGTTCTGTGTTTTCTTAGCAAGAGGCCAGACACGCCAGTGACGCTCCGTGAAGCCCTACATTTACTCTGAGAGCAGCAAGTCTAATTACCCTGCCAAGCCTCGCTGCGTTTTTAAGCACCTTCCCTTTAAACTCTCGATAATAAGGGCTCTCCTTCCAAATACTCCATGCAGCTCTTGTTTCTCAAGTTGCCATCGCTACAGAGCGCTGTTTGAGCGTCCCTCCAGCCTGGTACAGCTTCATTAGTGCCCGGCCACCCGAGGAGGAGGAGGAGGAGGGAGCAGGGGTCTGGAGAGCGCTGATCCCGGAGGGGAAGGGGCACGCTGGCTTTTGCTGCCCTGCCCGAGTTGTGAAAGCGCCTTCAACACCAGCCGAGGGCTTCGCCAAGCCCCACACCTGCTCTGCGGGGTTTTTCGTAACACGTTTGATGGCAGATCCTCCCGTCTTTGCTCCCTGTGCAGAGAAAGTTTCCGATCCATCACTGCGGCTGGCCTGGGGCTCCTGCTCTCTCCAGATAAACATGGTGCTTTTTAAAATTATCTTTTGCCCACAAGCGAGACAGACACAAAAGCAGCCTTTCTGCTGGTCAATAATGGAAACTTTCAATAGATCAGGAACAGAGATATTTTCAGCATGTTTCGAATCAAGTTCAGAAAGACAGCTAGGGGAAGAGGGGAAAACGTTCAGATATTTGGAGGTTTTCTGGCATGTTGGTAATTTTTCCATCTTCAGTGCAAGAATAAAAGGTTTGGGATTTTTTTTAAATAAATTGCAGTTTGAAGTTCTGTATTTTTTTCCTCCCCAAAAAACTTTCCCCCAAAGAAGAATTAAATCTGACCAAAAAATGTAGGGAAGTTGCTGTTACCTGTTATGTGGAGGTCAGTACTTTCTTCATTTCCACACGCGGACCAAATACATCTACCCTGGCTATCTAGGTCCTCTAACTGGAAAGAACTCAAAACTCTCAGGAAAAAAAAAAGAAGAAATAAATAATGTAAATGAATGCAAAAACGTAAAGCGAATTAAACAGGCAGCCAGGCTGTGCAAATGCTGCTGCCACCTACTCGCAGCGAGCAGAACGGCTCCGCACCACGCAGGCCTCCCGACAGCGGGCACGCGTGCTCCCGCAGCGCCCAGCAGAGCAGCAGCTCGGGAGCCAGGCAGCAAAGTGAGAAAATGGAGGGGCTCGCTCTGCCGGGCGGCTCCGTCCTGTCCCCGCGGCCGCGTCATCCTCTCCGGGTTCCCGGTCCGGCCGTGCAGGGAACACGGGGCCGGGGAAAACCCCGTCCTCTTGTTCGCTTGCATCGACACCCCGCGCCCCACCGAAGTCTCCCACTCCACGCTACAAGTCTAAGGCTTTGCAGGAGATAATTTGACGCTCAAGGCCAACATCAGCAATGCCTGTCTCTCAACTCATCAGCAGGCAATTAGCTGGAAGAATTCAGGATGAAGCTTCAGATGAAGAGTAAACCTTCAGCCGCTAAATTCCATCCTCAAATAACGAGACTTTATTTTAATTTCACAGTGATAATATTGCCCAGCATCCCCTCCCCTTATTTACCTCCGGGAAGTCACATTAGCATTAAAACCAAAAACCATCCAGCGACCAGCTTTTGCCTCTTCCTATATATCATTCGTCATTGAATTTGAGAACTAAGCTCTGCTAATGGACACAAACCGTAATTCTGAGCATGCAGGCGGTGTTAACATTTGAATAAGCTAACAACAACAACAAAACACAGAGGACTAATACATGCACGGTCATTCTTTCTAACAGGAAGGATTCAGTTTTAATTTTCACAGAATATTAAACCGCATTTTAATTAGATTATACTAGTGCCTCCCTAGTAAGTGCTTGCAAGGGGAACTCCACTGTGCAGAAACACGCTCCGCAGAGGAGGAAAAACTTGCCAGGTAAGAGCTTAGTCATTGAGGAGCTCTGAGGTGGCTCCTTTGTTTTTTTCATTGTAGCCTTCTCACACGTTGCAAAGAGGTTGTCAGAGATGTTTAGTCATAATCATTTCTCTGGAAAATGAAAAGCGAGCTTGACAAACAGGAGTGAGATCAGAAAAGAAAAGAGAAGAAAAAAACCCGTCAATATGTGAAAGACATCCTGTTCCTTCCCAGTGACCCAAAACACCAAGGTTTGCTACTTTAAAAAATAAAAAAGGGAACAATCTCCAAGGAACAGCTTGTACGCGTGGAGACCAGCGCTGCCTCCATTGTGTTTTTCTTTAGCAGCTAATAAACCGCTGGTGCGCTTTTGCTACGAAGGAGAATTTAAAAACAAAACAAGAAAAGCAAAGAAGGTTAAATATGTAGATACGGCATCACCCTTACGTAAGCCCACATCTGTCACGGAGGTCAGAGCTCCAACAGCAGCGATGCTCAACGCTGCGCAAGACGGATCAGCTCCGCTGCACAGAACATCGCCCCGAGACATCTCCTCCTTGGTTTATCCTGACGGACTTACGGACGTGGCGCGCTCGTCCCTCTCTCCCTCCTTCCCAGGGTGTCTCGCAGCTTTTACTGAAGTCAAAGGCAAGCGGGCGACTCGGCACATCCCCGAGCCAGAACCCACCTATACCCATTTTATTTCTCGCCTTGCCGGAGCCTGCAGCCCCGAATTAGCCCCTCCCGGGCACTGCCCTGCTGTGTGCTCTGCCCGCTGCCGACAGCGCCCCAACTCTCCTGCTGCAAGGACAAGCGCAGGCGAGACGCAGGGACGCCTCGAGGGAGTCGGGCCCTGTACCGGGCAGAGCGTTCATTTACGGCGCCTGGGAGAACTGAGATCCCATCCAACCTCCCTTCTACATCGTACAGGATAACCGGGAAAACAGTTTAAAAATAATCTCTATTTTTAAGTGTTCTAATTCTAATTAACAAACTCTCACCAGGACTGGGGTGGGGGGGAAGCAATTACACGAAATCCTGTGTTGACGCAGTCCTGTGATTACAGGTGTAGTTATCAAACACATGCAGTGACTAGAAATCTCTCCTCTCTTGTGCATCCCCTTCCAAAGCAAGACTTTGGAGCTACATAACAACGGGGAGTTAGGGCAAAAACCAAAAATTATTTTGCCAACCACACTCCCACAGCTGCTCCTCTAATATGGCTTCTGCTGACCGACCGTGGAAGGACAACCCGAGCAGCACGAGGCACTGCCCCCTCCAAAACCCGGCTGTGCCCTTGCCCGTTCCCTTCCCAGGCGCGGGCAGGCGATTGCGACGTCCCGCATGCCGCAGAGCACAAAGGTGAAGGAAGTGGGAGCCTGGTCCTGTGCTAAGCAACGGGATGAAGGATGCATCGACGCACACCAGGCAGGGTGGAAATCCAGGAGGCAGAGCTTCAGCTCCAGAGAGCAGGTTTTGAGATAGATGGAATGAGAGGGTCTTTTCTCCCCTCCGGAAGCCAGCCACGAGGCACAGCATTGCACGCTCGCCCAAGGTGGGAGCGGGGATTTCACTCCTGTCACTGCTGCACATCTCCATCCTGGCATTGTGCAAGCCTCGGTACGTGTCCCAGCCTCTCAGGCCTGCACAGCATGTGGGATTACTTAATCCTTGCAGTTCTTCTGAGAACGAAGGTGTCTTCACACGTACGTGTCCTAAGTTTAACACTTAAGTTTTCAAATGCAATTAAGAAAAGCTACGGCAACTGCCAGCCGACTTGGCAAACAGACCGAAGTGATGAGGAGAAGGACCCAGCCCTCAGCCTGCTGAAAACCAGGTCCCTGTTCAGCGCCTCGAGCTGAGCATCCTAAAAAATCACAGGCGACTTCTGCAAACCCTTGGCCGCCAGCTGCTCCGAGGCGGGAGCTGCCAGTGCAGCGGCTGCCGGCGCTGGAGGGCTGCTCCCCCGCCTGCACCCGTGCCAGCCGACGCGGCGCGAAGGCGGCAGAGCGCCAGCAGCAGGGACAACAGCTCTGCGGGACGGGACCAAAACCACGAGACAGCCCCAAACTTCCGCCTTTATCTCCAGTTAAAATAAAATAACGCTGCGGCCCGTCTGACAGACGGGTCTTTTGGCGGCAGAAGTAGCCATGGCAGCACCGGCCCCAGTTTCTCTCCCCGACGCCGGCATGGGGGAGCGTGTGCTGGACCGTGGGCGACCTGCGCCGCGGTCAGAGGGACCCGGCCAGAACCAGGACCCGATTTCGGCATGTGCCAAAGCTGGCCGTAGGTAACACAGCACAACAGCAGGTCCCGCTCTACGGGTCGGGTACAGGCTGCCCTAAATAAAGTGCACCCCCCCTCCATCATACGTACTCGTGACCAGTGGCCTTTTTAATACATTTTTCTTCCTTTTTTTTTTTCTTTCCACTTTTTACTCAGTCCCCCCCGTGTTTACAGCTCACTACACCACAAATCCTTATTTCATGTCACCCACTGGCCCAAGCTGTCCCCACTCACTGTTTCTCCTAGACAAGTTAATAAGATGGAAGGCTCCCCGGAGGCCTCGAGCCAGCGAACATTATCACTTGGAAGCAAGGCAGAAATACTGACACATCGGAAATGACTTCAAGCCTATTAATTACCCTTTCTTCTCTGGCAGATCTTTGAGAGAGAGCCTGACAAATTGAAAGGCAGGAGAGATCATCCTTCCCTGCCCCAGAAAGAGCCCCCGCCCACACCAACAAAAGCAACCCCCCCAAACCTTCTTCATTTTGTTATCAATTAATTCATCAAAAATTAGCTGAAACAGAGGCTGCCTGTTAGTGACAGATCTGCCCTTTCCCTTTGTGCCCCCATTTCCTCGGGGCCAGCAGCGGCAGGGTGCCGACACTGACGGGGACGGCGCTGGCGGGGGAGCCCCGCGGGAGCATCGGCACAGCTCTCCCATCCATCGGAGGACACAGAAAATCAGCTGCTGCCGCACCGGGAAAGCGGGTCGCAGTTTGGAGCTTCCCATCACCGAATGTCAATAATCTCCATTAGCACGATCAAACCTGGTACCCCAGATGCACTTTAAAACCTCAGCGAATACCCCTCAGCCCATTCTTCCCCTCCCTCAAAATGTATTTTAAAATCCTTGCTGGCATAATTGATCCTAATTATTATAAGCATTAGATTTTAAATTCGTTCCTACATGGAACGTGGCTTCAACCACAGGCTTTCAGCAAAGTCTATTGTATAAATAAATGACTGGATTTCTTATTCAAGAGCTTCAGATTCGACAGCATTAATTTTGATGCAAAGTAGCCACACAAGTCTAGATAAAGTCACTACCTTCCACTACGGCTTTATTTTTAAGGTGATTTTCATAATTTCTGGTTTAAAAAAACCCCTGCAAAATAAGTTGAACAAAAATCTTCAAGCCATTACCTAGAAAACTATCATTAAATCATTTGTTCATTTTTTATTAGTATCGTTGTAATTAAAGAGAATCATATTTCAAAAATGTATCTTCAACAGCACTTATCAAAACCCACCCCTGCAGCCTATCAATTAGTATTACAATAACCTCGCTCCCTTGTTGCCTTCGCTATTAGCATTTTGATTGAATGTCTGTTGAAAAGTGACTGGTAACAGAAGATTGTGTTCAGAAAGTAATGTTTCTTTATTCGCTTTCATTGAAGCTTGTCTAGTTGTCTCCAGTTCCTACTCAAAAGAGACAAGACAGTTCCAAAAGCAGTAATTTTGATGCAGGATTATTTTTTTTTCTTCTCTGCAAGGTGAGATAGATTGGGTTAGGCTGGACACAAATGCTATTAAATCACTTGACAGCAGATTTGGGGTCTGCTATCGGCTCTGACCTCAGCACACTCGAGCACGCGCGAGCTACCCAAGAGGTGTCGTGGCAGCAACAGCCGATAAACGTGCCCCCGGTAGGCTGGGAAAACACGCACCGCCGGGCTTTGCAAACGACCTTTCAAGAGATTCAAGACTAATAATAATAATTAATAATGCATGAACTACTCAGGGAAGTTTTTGGCCACGTTCATTACTAATAGTATCCAATGTAAAAGGCGACAGTTTATCAGATAACCCTTTGCACTTCGGGAACGTATCACTGCAACTCGGAGAGAGTTAATTTCGCCAGCCATAATAAAGCCTCTAACGAAGGATAGATCTGTAACTAACGTCATTACGGAGGGGAAATGGATGCATTCAGCAAGTACCATGAATTATAAAGACAAGAGTTCATTAAATCTACTATATTAAAATAAAAATGACCTGCCATGTCAGACAGTTCTATTTACTGATATTCCCACCGCTGATGCCTTCCCCTGATAAATCACGTTCAGCAGCCACAACCGACAGTTATCCCAAAACATTCCAATTACTTGGTCGTGCTAGAAACTCGCAAGCAACGTTGGGTCACCCTATAAAAACACCACGATCGCAAGGTTTGCTTTCAGGGCTTCGAGAGGAGAACAAACTGACCCCAGCGCCCAGTCTCCCTCCTGCCTGACGCGCTCCCTCTGCTTCCAGCACAGTGGCAATGACAGTCAATTAGACTAACGAGCAATTTAGGAGGGAGGAAAGAGGGGGAAATGTTTGGCGACCGTTGGCATCGCTAGGATGGAGCTGGTGCCAACCCCCGCTAAAATATCCACCCCTGCAAAAGCACGGCATCCACCACGCCACGATGAACGCAATGGGGTCGTGGAGGTCCCGGCTGCGGGGGCTGCTGCGGCCAGGGGGGTCCAAAGGCAACGGCCGGGCTGGGCGAGGAGAGGACCCCGGCTTCGGAAGGCAGAGGCTGGTCCCGCTGTGCTTCCTCCCCTTCCTCAGCCTCCTCCATCCCCACCTGCAACCCAGCCCGGCTCCTGCGCTCTTCTCGCTGCTGGGGAAGGCTTTTCACAGCCTCTCTCCTCCTCGGCAGCTCCCGTCTCCGCTGGCAGTCAGCCAGGAGTGTATAATGGTGTCAGGTAGCAATTTCATTTTTAAAATGCACTTATCAAAGATTTAAGGTGAAAGATAAGAAGAGCATACTAAATCATCATAAAGGAAACATTGTATAAGGCATAGTATTTTGCAAATCAAAACAGTTATCAAAATGAAAAGGTATGAATATAAAAACAAATGGAGCCGGCGCCGAGGAGAGGAGGGGAGGGAGCGCGCCAGATTCGGGAGACATTGATCAGATTTCAGGTTTTCTTGGCAAGTCTCAAAGCCTGCGAAGAACGGGAGCAGCGACACTTTCACTGTCATTTTAAAACAGAAATGAAATGCCAGGTACATTTATACGTGAGCATGTACACACGCACACATCTATACACAAACACGTGCTTATTTATGTGCCTTTTCATATAGATAAATCTATAAATATAGATACATATTTTTCATACCATTACCCACGGCTGTTGGGTGCTTTTATCAAAGTCATCTGACCTGGAAAGCATCTGTTGTTAATACCACTGTTTTATTATTTATCAAATCCATTTCTTCATAGAATGACTAATTTCATACCCACAGCTGCTCCCATCTTCCCTCCGCAGCTGCTCCTTCCCCAGCAGCCAGCCAGCCCACCTCCACCTCCACCTCCACCTCCCACCCCCCACACGCTGCTTCTGAACCCCCCCGACCCCCAGGCCCGGGTGCAGACCCAGCACCTCGTCCTCGTGCCCTGCGAGGGACAAACCAAAATTGAGCCAAACGGCCAGGAGAAAACCTGCGCGGCACCGCTGGCACGGGGGGAACGGGCTGCTGATTTGCAAGAAAACAAATCCCACACTTTTGTCATCTGATTTTTTTTTTTTGTTTTCGTGCAATTGCAGGGAACTTCCAGAGACTGGAGGAAAACAAATGTTTTTACTTCTTTGTGCCCACAGGACGGAGCCTGCCCGCAGGAGGGAGCAAGCCCTCCGCTCCGGGGACAGGCTGGCACTGAGAGCAGAGATCTGAACGGAGGAAAACGGGCTTGCAGATGCCCAGAAATCAGCAAAAGCCAAACTCGCCTCCGATACTCGCCTCCTTTGAGTGATTTTAGCTCATCCGAACTTCCTGTGAGCTGACGGGGGAATATTTGCTGCTACAACGATGCTTAAAGCCTATTCTCTTGCCAGGCTTCTCCCTACGGATCCTGCCCTAATTTTGAGCGTGCTGTTGAACACGTGTGTTCACGCGTGACTCGGGCAATGGATGAGGAGGACAGTTTCCATCGCCAGAGCCTCGCTGCGACTGAAGTCAACCACACAACTCTCAAACGACTTACACCGGGGCCGGCAACGGTCCCGCTAAGGGTCAATACGGAGGGATGGTGCTGTGGTCAAAGCACAAGCCATGGGGTCAGACCCGGATCCACGCTCAGTGCCGACGGCAGCTGCGGGCGAGTGAGGTGACCCACACCTTACCGGCGTCACTGGGACGTCACAAAGCTGAATTCACCACATGCCTGCAAAGAGCTTTGAGATCCCTCAGGGGAGGGCTGCGTAGGGTTAGTAGTATTGTACCTGTTCGCTCCTGGTCTTCTTCCGACGTGGAGCAATGACGAAGCTGTTAGTGTGGATAGGTGTTTTAAAGTGGAGGACAATCCGTGAATTATTACGTTAGTTGAAGGTACTCTTTCTGGTCCAGAAAACACTCAATACATTAAAAAGAAAAAAACGCACAACCCAAATCCGCTGACCTGCAGTTTTCTGGAAGAAGCTGTTTTTCAACTCGCTTATTCTATCGGATCCAGCAAAAAAAGTACCAGATGTTCTTACTTCAGCTTATACACACAAAAAACATACAGAATAAGCAAAATCGCTCCTTGCCAGTACATATTAATCAACCTAATTAAAGAAATCTTCAGTCAAAACTTCACATTTTGGGAAAATTGCTATCGAGCACAGGTAAGAGGGTGCTGATGCGAAATGGCGCGGACCCTGTGTGAGCTCCGTGCGGCACAACCCACCCGGCGTCACTCCGCACGCCCCGCGAGGCTGTGCCCGCCACCACAAACTCCGGATCTCGAGATATTTGGGGAAGCGAGGTCAAGGGTTCTCATCTGAAGGGAGAAAAGAAGGGGTAGATAAAATGTTGGAAGAATCACTGACATTTTGTTCTTCCCTTGCTGCCGGTGGGGAGGTGAGGCAGAGTTACACAAACCGGTCCTTGTCCTTTTGGCCAAGAGTGGGAAGGAGCCAGTAAAGCAAAGGGCAAAGCCGGGCTCGGGCACAGCCCAGCGATCGGTGCTTTTCCTCACTAACAAAGCGGGAGCCGAACGCAACGCCATCACCTCATACCATCAGCGCGAGTCAGGGCGCTCTGCCCTTCGCTTGCAGCTATTTGCCACGGGCTCGTCAAAGCCAACAGATACACGACGATTTACAGCAGCCAGATGTTTGCCCTTGCAGCTCCTATTTGTTCAATTCCCAGGGCAGGACCTTAGCTCTAACCGCGGTTCAGAGCTCCCAATTTTCTCTGTCTCTTTGGTGGAAAGCCCCTGAAATGCAGGATACACGGATGGATGCAGCCAAGCCTTCAAGAGCCTCTGACTGCTGCAGGGCTCTGCGCAAGGAGCAGCAGGACCCAAACCCTCCCTGCGTCTCAGGCCACCACGGTGACGCAGGGCAGGGACGCGGCGTCCCCCCCGGCTGCAGAGCCGGCGGATATGTTGGGGCTGCAGAGAACCGCAATGACCTGTACCTCCTCCCACTCAGCAGGCTCTCCGGGAGCACCAAACACCCGCAGAGCCTTGCTCTGGCACAGCAGAAAACCAGAGAAAAGCAACGGGCTTTCTTGGCCTACTCTGCAAGAATATTTTCATCTGTGAAATCCTGGACAGCCTCCCATACAAAATCACTGCCCGCACCGACGGCTGCCTCTTCCCGCACGCCCGACCAGCCCTGCAAGACGGCTCCTTCTGCAGGACACCGGGCTCACGGGGGCACCGAGATCCCGGGGCCGGAGCTGCAATGATGCCGGCTCTGTGGCCACCGACATCAGGTGGAAGAGGATTGTGGACGTGGAGCGGATCAAGCTGCAAACGCTCTAGGGAGCAAGACAGCAAAGGGGCAGCGGCAGCCGCCTGCCTGTACCTGCCCAGACAAACCGGCCGGCAGGCGAGGGGGTGCAGGAGGGCAGAGGGGTAAAGCGGCAGCTGGCGAAAGCTGGAGCAGGAGGCGAGGAAGGCTCTGCGGGGCCTGCCCTGAGACCAGACACAGTGTTACTGCAGCACACGTTTTACATATCTAAGCTAGTAATTTTAACAGCTTCTAATTTGCTAATACAAGAGGATTGATTAGGTGGAATGTATCCACGCAAGAGCTGTAAACCGCTAATTGCAGGGTAGCAACGTTTCTATTCGCACACCCCACTGCCAAGCCCTCCTCTGCCAGCAGAGCCACTCGAAGCTTTTGCCTCGCAAAAATGACCCCGAGAGCAATTTCTGCTCCCCAGGCACAGAGCGGGGCCAGGTCAGCCACTCGCTCCAGCACACCCACCCCGCTCAGCGAGACAGGAGCACGCGTTCATGTACCTGCACAGATGCACCCTACAGCTCGGACCAGCACCCCCCCTGAATCACCAACACTTAAAAATAAATGCCCAGAAAACCAGAATCGCAGCCGGGGATGGCAAGGATGGCAGAGAGGGATGGCAAGGCAAAGCCCGCTCGAACAGGAGGCTCGGGGTAAAAGCCCTTTCTTATGCTACCAGCATTATTTGTGTTACCCACATTTCTCCTGAACCTCCAGATTTTGGGGATAGGGGATGTGTTATCTGTTTCTTTACACAGATCACCAGGAGTCTTTACATATGGCAATGACCTTGTAAAATGAAAGGCTTCAGCAGCATCCAGGTCCCGGGCATGAGCGAGGCGGCAGCTGATGGAGGTGATTTACTCCGGAGACTGCACTGGGCACAGGGAGGCAAACCGGCCCCTCTTCTGGGACACCGAACAGCTTTCGGTCACCGTCTCTCAGCCTCTGCAGGCTGCTGGGAGCGTCCTCCTCACCTTCAGTAGAAGCGCTCCAAAAGCTTTGTTACCAAACCCAGCAGATATAAAGCACAGATATTAAAAAAAAAAAAAATCAAAAGCTCTCCCCCATACGCATATTTGAGAGGACTCACCCAGTCTGCTTTCAGCGATCCACCGGGAAAAGAAAATAACACACCAGGGAGCGAAAGCTGCGCCGTGTGTCTCAATATTTTCACATCACATTTTTGGGCACAGGCATGCTGCGAGTAGCTGCCTATTTTCTCAAGGTCACCACACTGATTTTAATTCTGCTCGTTGTATTAAGACTGCCCGTCTATGTAAATGTTGCATTTTGTTCTCCTCCTGTTTCTGCCCTTTCCTCAATTAACATTTTCAAATGGTCCCACAAGACTTGAAGCACTACCTGCTAATCACTTCGCTCCTGCATTCGGGGAAGCAAAAGGGTTTTGGTTTCATCAGCTGAGTAGATTCATAAGCAAGAACTTATTCACGGCATTTAGGGTTTCTTTCCATTCATGGATCATCGGGATTTTTGCTAATTTATCCGTCACTCAAACTGGCTGCTCAGCAGTGACAATAAAGATGGCAAACTGAAGTCGTATTAAAATGACCTCACTGTCTTCTCAACACAGCTTCAGCTAGGAAGATTACATCGCCTCTTTCTAACACAAGCCCTCATCCCGGCAGAGCTCACACCTACCAACTTTCTGCAAGTGTAACACAACTATTACCATAATTTAAAAAAACTTCTTAAATATTTGCACAACAATATTTGCTTTACGTTTCCTGAAGAACCTTTCATAGCCGAGAAAGGCTCCGCTGATTTACTGTGCACTCTCCAGTACAACTGTAGTCTAATGGCATTAAGTTATTGATGCTGTTCAGTACTAAGCGAATGGGAAGATTTTTCTTTTTAAGACAGCGACCGTTAACCGCAGTTCTACGGGAAAGAAATGCCCAGATTTCTGCTCGCGGTCCTGCCTACGCCCAGCCCCGGACGCCACGCAGACACCTTCTGCAAGAGCAGCGCTGCCATCTCCCACCTTGCTGTGTCTCTGCTTTCCCACCCGAGGCATCTGGATATCAGCCTCTGCTGATCTGCAAAACCATCGTGCATCGCACCCCAGAAAGCGTAACCAAGATTTGCAAAGCTATTTAATACCTCCTGGACACAGGTGCCACAGAAAACCCTGCATTTCCTCCTGCGCACCCCTCCTTCCTGCAAGTTTTACGCTCTGGCTCTGCCCCTCCCTTCCTGCAGTCGCTCCCATCACAGAACGAGTGCAGGACACTGCCTCCTGCCTTCGCTAGCGCCTGGCACCCGCTTTGCGGAGCTGTCGGTGACCCGGCGCTGGCCATCAGGGATGCCTGCCTTCCCCTCGCCTCCGTGTCCGCGCGGGGAGAGCGCCCGGGACCGAGCCTTTCAGCCAGCGCCTCCTCTCGTTACTAGCGGTGTTAGGGCTGATTGAAAGGAGCTTGGATAAATTAAGAAGGTCAAAAAGGTCCGGCTGTGTAGGGCTCTTCCTCTGTGGAGAGGGAACCGAATAATTCGTTTACACACGTTAGCTATGACGACAAGATACAGATGAGTTTTACAAACCTACTGTCCTTTACAATATACTTTTAAGTTGATGTTTACCTTAAAGTCTGATTGTGTAACTGGAGGCTTCCAAACTAATTGCTGGGCTGCGTTTGCAACCTTTACTGGAGGTTGGCGGGATTTTTTTTTTTTTTTTATTATTATTGTATTTGTTTGTTAAACAAGAAAATAAAAATGTCAAGCCATCTCCCGAGTGCTGCTGGCAAGCCGAGTCTCTCCCGTTCTTTAGAGAAAGCGTTTGCACACATCTACTCCTGCGCCGCGTCCCGGCCAGTGCAGCTGTTCGCTCTTTCTCCTCCTCTGGATGTAATTTTCATTACTGGTAAAAAATTAAGCAATAAGGTATGACAGACAGTACATAGCCGGGCAATTATTCCAGGCCTCAGGTGGCGTTATCCAGCACGAGGCTGGGGGCAGAATGACTGTAACCACCCGAGACGTTCAATAATCGCCTTGAAAAGCGTGGCCAGGAGCCTGATTTGCTATTCTGAAGCAGAGTCTGCTGGGACGCAGGGCTCATACTGGCTTGAATGCATTTATTTTTACACTTCACGTAAGGTGCCCTGATGCAGCAGCAATAGGCGCTGGCCAGGAAATTAAAAGACAAGGGAGACGGATCCAAGAATTGGCAGCTTTTCCTTTTTGTTTTGTGTTTATTAACACCGAAGTAGGGAGCAGCACCCAGCCCGCCGAGCTGGGGGCCGCTGGCATGCCGCCGTGCGAAAGCCACCACCCCAGCAGCGGCCGTCACCCTGGCCCGGGGGGGTAACGCTCACGGTCCCCACCGCCTGATGCGGAGGCTAAGGGGGAGAAATTGATGCCAAATGGGAAACTGGTGGGACGTGGCCACCCGGCCCCGAGAGCGGGGCTGAAGCCACGAGCCCCTTCCCCGTGCTCCGTCCCACCAGCCACAGCCACCCCAGCTCCTACCTCGGTCCCAGCCGGGACGGAGGGGAACGCACGGCACGAAGCAGAGAGATGTGAATATTGCTCTTCAGCGTTGCAGCTGTTAATGTGTTTTACAACATGAATATTTATAAGCGAGGATGTAATATTAAAAGCATACACATATAAAATATTAATACGGCACATGGCATAGCTGCAATCTAAATAGATAGGTACGACTGATGGTATTATCGCTCAGCCATCGCCACTTTCACTGATAGGTCTGTAAATGGTAAATAATATTAACTAATGAATCTTCACAGCCCTCACGTGAAGTTTTGAAGCAAATATTTGCTTAAAAATCACGCTAAAACCCCGTCTGCAGCTACTCCTCCCTCTGATCTTCTTTGGCAGAAGATGAACACCCTGCATCTCCACGCACCAAGGGTTAAAGTCTCTCTGCGTGTTGCAAACCCCAGGTCCCTGGGCTGAATTTCACCGGCGCGGTGAGGCCGAGGCGAGCGAGCGCTTCCCTCCAAACAACCGCGCTCTCTGGAGTCCCATTTATGAAGTGATACAACTGACGAGGGAATAAAAGCCCGTCTCATCCAGGGAAGCAGTAACAATAACATCGCCTCCGTTTATATCTTATGTCACACTTTTCATCCAAAGCCCTTAAAGCATTTATGCACTAAAAAAAAAAAAAAAAACAAACCACCACCACCGCGTTTGTGGATGCTTTTCCAACATCCTGTGGGTCAAACCTGGCCAAACAGCAGCTCTGCCTTTAGCCCCATCCTTCTAAAAGCAAAACTATGTGAGCAGAGGAAAGGCTCCCCCCGAGCCGTCCTCAAAGCGCTCGGTACTATCACCAGGCTGCTGCCAAGAAAAGATGTGCTGAAAGTGAGCAAATTAGGCAATTACTTCTATATATTTTAAATACTCTTTACTCAAAACTGCCTGGGGATGTATTTTTAAATGCACATGACCTTGCCTTACTTGAGGGAGATGGCGATAAACAAATAATTGCAGCGACTCTTAATTATATTTATATCTCATCTATAAAAATGTCAATTATAACTTCAGAGGTCAACTACAAAACCGAGGTTTTGGCAGCCAGACAGAACACAAAAGGCTATTTTTCTCCTAAGAAAAGCATCATCCTTCGCCGAGGCACAGATGATATCTCACTAACAACATCACTCCTGTCTCTTCCAATAAATACAACCATTATGCCAACCGCTTCCACCTGGACAATTACTTTTATGCACCAAAATCTGCTAGATGGGGATGGTGCAAACGCGAAGCATGACCATCACATTCCTCCCCGAGAGCAGAGACCATGGCGAGGACGTAGCGGACCCGGTGCTCCTGCACGTGGTCTCGGTGGTACGAGATGCACGAATCTTTCAGTCTGAATTCTGCGGTTTCAGATCAAACCCAAGCCTCGGGCACACCGGTGTCCTCCTCATGGCTGCAGAGCACCCGCGTCTCCACGCGATGGCTGCTGCGATGCCACGCGAGGGTGCCAGGAGCCTCCGCGTGCCCCGCTCGAGGGCACGGTGGGCAGCCTGCGGGCGCTGCGGGGGCTCGGGAGAGCGTGGTCAGAGGAGCTGCCGGCTCAGCCCTGCTCCACACGCGGAGCTGAAGGGGTGCTCACCCGCACGGAGGTGCCACCCAGCCCCTGCCCCAGGCACCCTCCTCGCAGGCGTGGGAAGCAACGGGAGGCTTGCAACAACTGCAGAAACCCAAGTAATTTTAAAGCTCTGCCACAAGCAATGCCTGTCTTCTGGAGATGTTTTAACCCCTAACACATAGGATACTGTTTGTATCACGCAGACAGCCTGGCCTTTTAAAAATTTTGTTTAGTTTTAAGATTAAAGGAGTCCAAATCACATGCTGTCACTTCCCTCCTCTCTCCCCTGCCACTCCTAGCTCTGGGAGAGAGAGTTAATTGATATGAAAATAACTCTGGGGGCTGTATGGCTTTGAAAAACATATAGCATTACATTCAATACCGGCAATTACAGCTCGGGGGATTCAATCACTCAAAATCTTTATTTGTCTTTTTGCAAGTTCAAGACGTGGGACTGTCGTGACGCACGCCGTGGACAGCTTCTGGAGCCGCTGCTGGCTACAAGCAAGCACAAAGCAAGTACACGCTGGCGGAGAGCACCTAAGGCTGTGATCAAGAGCACCCCGTTACGATAACTAACCGATATACCGCCTGCGCTTGACTCATCTCCACCCTCACGCGTAACAGTTGCAGAAAGAAAGGGGAGAAAGGGGAGTTGCCAAACGAATTTATCAGGACACGCTCCGCTCCGCTGCATTTTCCTTCCCACAAAACGTACGCAGCCTGGGAAGGGCTGAGCCCGCTCCCGCACCCCTCGGCTCTGACACTTTCATCTAACCCTGCCTTCCTCCCTCCCTCCTCCTGAGCAGCCCGCCGCGCACGGCGTTTCTTCTCAGCTTTGCTGGATACAACAAACCAACCTCCCGCTGCCGGGGCCCGGGGATCGCCCAGCACGGGCAAAGCACAAGGGCAAGGCAGCCACCCCGTCCAGCTCCTGCCGCTCGATGTGCTCGGCAGCCAATCGGTATGCTTCCCGGAGCTCCCTTCCATAACGAACTTAGAAGGACATCATCATCTTGCCAGGCTCCCTCCAACCCCAAAGATCAATAACTAATGCTGAACTCCAGATTTTATCTGCACTTTGCAAGGGTAACAAAATAACACCACCCTCTGTTTTTTCTTTCCAATTACTAAATCCTTTCACAATTGACCCAGTAATTTTCAGCTCTATGAAATTTTAGGCAGTGAAGGTGGTGACAGAAGCGATCTTCCAGAGCGTTTGGAGAACTTCTGCGTGTGGTTTTGCTCCCTGTACACAAGCACAAAAGTACAGCACAGGGTACAGAAGCAGAGGATTACCAACACTTTCTTTCTAAAGAGAAATGGCATCTTAACTAAGCTGGCCCAGAGGCATTTGCCTTCTAAGTGCTAGTTCACTGCGTGCCCACTATCGCAGCCAAGTGGCCAAGCTAGAAGGAGAACCCTTGCAAGAAGACGCGGCATCCCAGTGCAGCTAGGCATTGCTTTACCTACGATACTCCAAAAATTAACCACTCCCTCAATTAAATACTCACGGATGTTGTAGCCTGCCATTAATACGGCTAGACACATAGGCACGAAATGCAACAGCTCTGAGTCTTATTCTCCTTAGAGAACATCCAGGAATGGTTGGACGTTAAAAAAGAAAAAGACACCAGCAGAGGCAACAACGTGGTTAGCTCGATGACATTTTTAATGTTATGGAAGTTATGGGCTCCATTGGCGAGGCATTAACTTTTATTTTGGGTGGGGTTTTCAAGCCTTCCCAAGGTATTAATAAAACTGTTCAATGACGAGCAGCTTTGAAAAGCCCTCTTACTACATCTGGTTAAATCTGTGCATTTCCACTAACTAACCGGTGCTGGCCTAGCAAGTTACACGCTATCAGAACACACACGCACGAGTAACACACACGTGCCAGAATTATGTCAACAAATATTCTCGATTTGCTTGCAAGGAAATTTATCTCGCTTCCTAGCAGTAGGGAGTGAATTTTAATACTTTTCCTTTCCCTTGCCGGCGTTGATTATTCTAGGCATCGACTAACTACAGCAAACCACAACGGATATTTTATCTGCCATTTCTCCTTCCCTTGGCTAATTTGAAGATACAGATTGCAACCCGCAAGTCGTTTTAAGAATTGCCATTAACACCGTTGCTGCACACTGCCGCATTTTAAACTTGTTTCCAACACAATCAGAATGTCACAATTTGTAAAATCTGGGGTGATTTTATAAACAATCGATGCAGCAGAACTCGCTCCATCACAACAGCCCACTAGCCAGTTTATTAGCCTGATTAGCGGGAGCTACCTGTCCAGAGAAGAAAAAAATGTCTGAAAAGACTAGATAAACTCAAGCGTGACGATGAAGATGACTCCCTGCCTTTTACACTCGTTTTTTCCTTCCACCTGTACTTGGCAGAGGTAAAGACGCGGAGCTCAGACTTTCATGCCCCTCTGGCAGCTGCTCCAGCCGCAGCAGCGCAGCCCCTCGGCACCGGCCGGGCTTCACCCGCTCGCAGGAATTTTGGCTCGCAGGAATTCTGGCTAATCCTGGCGAATAAGCAGCATTGTCCTTCAGCCAGCCAAAGGGTGAGCCTGTTCCCTGGGATACAGCCTCACAAACAGAGCTGACCCTCCGGGTGCCAGAGAACTCCCTTATTTTCCAGGAGCCGGGAGGGGGGGTTCCAGCCCACCCCGCCCCTGGACAGCACAAGCGAGCGGGACAGACCTGGATCCGGAGCCTGACTCCGGCGGAGCACACGGGAGGTGCGGGTAACATCACCTCCACCCAACGACGGCACTTGGAGTCTGCTTTCGGGCCTTTCAGGCTCTTAGTTCCCCCCCTTAGATCTCGTCTAGGAGCTCACACAAGGGTGCTAATGCGAAGAGAAATGTTACGGCTTGCATGTAGAAAAAACAGGCGATAAAAAAAATAAATTAACCAATGAAATAAATTCACAGAATTCCTGGGGAAAAAAAGGAAGACGTGTTGCCTCTCGTCTCCAACACACATCGGGGGGAAAAAGCCCTTTGTGGAAAACCCAAAAGGTTTCCTGGCAGCTAAGGTGCCCCCCTACCTCTGCAGCCCCCAACTTCAGCAGTTATGGACCTCTTCTCCAGGTAAGACAGTGGAAAGATGGTTTTGAAAGAGGAATCCATCCTCTGGGGCTTATCGCTCAGGCTCACACCTGACCGCAGGGCTCCCCAGCATGCTACTCCGTTCCCCTAAGAGCACAGAAAAGCTGAACCAGAGCGGTTAGAGCGGAGCTCAGCACTAGCAGAGCACAACCACCGCCGCTTCCCGGTGCCCCCACGCCTTGGAAAGTGCTTACAGCAGCACAGTGCCACCGGCGGGGGACAGAGGAGCGATCACCTTGAGGGACGCGGGGAAGAGACGAGCGTCTCGCTCGCAGGAAGCAAAGGAAGGACTAACACACCATTGCTCTATTTTTAATGTCCCTGCAGTGTCCTGCCTACCCTGGCAGCGGAGCCCCGTCAAGGCAGGCACAAGCTGCTGAAGGGACCACCAGTGAGTTCGGTGGGCAGGAACAGAGCTCACTGCAGGCACAGCCAAGAGCCTCAGTGGGAACAAAACTCCAGGATTTGGGACATTTCAGCAAATGGAGATTTTCTCACCCTGTCTCTGGAGCAGAGCCCTCATCCGGGGACGAGGCAGCTGCTGGGGCCACCCAGCCCTGCCGATGAGCTGCTGTGCTGCAGGACAGCCTGATGTCGCCCAGGACAAGCTGTCCACGTGGAGCCCCCCGGGCCTCCAGTGCCCTTGGAGAGGGACAGCGGAGACCTGCTCTGCGGGGTGACAGAGGCAGAGACAATAAATAGCAGGTCAGGGACTTGCAAATCGGGCTGCAAAAGCTTCAAAAGGACAGGGCATGGGGAGGAACGCCAGGATGCATTGCCAGCCTATCCGATGCACACCGCATCAACTTGCCAGGTTAAGAAACAGTTTATGAGAAGAAAACAAGGAATAAAAACAGAAGCAGCCAGAAGACTCGCTGAAACACATTCACGGGGGCCAAATCTGCTGAGTACGCGCCTTGCTGGGACCAGAGCCTCCGGTACTCCTTGAGCCCGGCTGCCAGCACACCATGTCAGCGCAGGGATGCGGGGCCCTTGTGCCCAGCACAAAAGCACCATATGACGCAGCTCTTAAATGCAACAAACAACGTGCAAAGACCCTGAATGGAGAAGGGTATTTATGGCCCGTTTAAGGGTGGTTGCAAAGAGAAGGGTGGAAAATTCCCTGGATATAAAAGGAAGTTGTCAGGGGTTGAACTTTCCAAACTATGTGAGGGTTTTGAACACTCGGTTCCTGTTACAAAACTGATGGGCACGGGCTGTTCACATGCCTTCCCTGGCTCTGAAGAGCTTATCTTTTCAAGCAAGTCTTTTGGTCGCTGCTGCTGAATTTTCCAGGGTACTGTGATCCCTGACTTCAGAGAGGGATCAGTGCCTGGGAGGGAACTGCTGGAGGGAAGGAAGGCCATCCTGGAGGCTTGCCTGACTCACCCGGCCACCCGCACACACTAAGTTGCTCGTTAAGGCAAGCATCAGAGCAATGAATAACTCTGACAGCACCGGGAGGTCAGGTCTTCTGACCCTGCCATGGAGATGAAGACGAAGCGAGGCGGCAGTGGCCGGGCGCTCTGGGCTGCTCCCCTCTCCCGTTCCCAGGGCTCCCATCGCTGCCTGGCCGGGCGCGGGCTCCTTTACGCCTTCTGGCAGCCTCCCTAAACAAAGGGGCTACATACACCGCTCCGAGTAGCTGACACCCCCCAGGCTGAGACAATAACCGTAGCAGCCAAGGGAGCCCCCCCAAAGAGTAAACGTCAGCGTCCAGAGCGTGAAGGGCAAAGGACAAACCTTGGGGCTACACGTCCACGCCGTCGCACGGGGGCAGAAGCCACAAGCTGCGCTGGCTTCCTGCGCCGCCTCCAAACACACGCCGTGTTAAAGCGGGAGGCTGGTGGCATAAAATCAGTCTTGTTCGGGGAGAAGGGAAGCGGGTCTTGGAGCCTGGAAACCCAGTGCAGCTTCTGGTGCCACGGTGAGAGCCCAGGTACGTTTTGCCCCCACCCAGCTGCGTGCAGTGGCTGCCAGGCTGCTCTCTGCCTGGAGCCCGGCGTCTCTGCTGCAGCGATAACGTGAACCACTCACCGAGACAGAGGAGCATCATTTATTTCCACTGAAAGGAATGGCCATAACACTGAAAATAATCCTCAGCTCATTTTCACAGAACTGTACAAGCAATGATGAAACCTTGTCTCTCTTGTGAAATATGTGGAGGGAAATTCCTCTTCTGGAGATCCTGCTTATTCTGAGCTACCATCACCAGAGGACAAGCAGTCCTCAGCTTCGAAACTCCAGCATGCTTGAACCCGCAGTTGAGGGGTTTAGCACCTTAGTTCCCTGGTAACTCAGCTTAACTGGCCTTGTGCCCAGCTTAACCTAACGCTAGCCACCTTGGCACAAACTCTCTGCTTCCCTGCGGCCTCACCGCACACAGCTCCCTGGGCTTTACTACCTCCAGGGATGCCACGGAGCCTGACAATGGTCCTCCCAAAGATAAGTCATTAGACTGACCAGAAAAATCATCTCTCCTAAGAAAATCGACATGACATGTGGCATTACGTGCCAAACTGCCTGTCCTCTGCAACACCTGCAGGACAGAGGGAGCCGTCTCAAACACAAACGGCTCTGCTGATTTAGCACCACTGGATTTAGCCACTGGGTCATCGTGTTGACGCTGATTTTTGGCTGTGCTCACCATGCAGAAGCTGTCACAAAATGTGGTGTCTGAGCTCCCGTTCTCTCTTACCTCTATGCCTGTTGGTCGTCTTGTCAAACATAAGCATGGCGTCCTCTACCTGCAAGACAGAAGAGGGGAGATGCGTGCTTTAACACACCGGCTGCACGGTTCGCAAAAACACAACAGACAAACTGGGAAGGGGGGACAAAGGCAGGAGCAGCCTCAGCTCGGGTACAAACGATGCGTCAGATCTCCTTGCTTTTGCTCAGAGTCAGCTCCTTCTCTTGGAAATCTGCTGTTTTCAACCCCTGTCCTAGCTGACGTTTGATCCTAAAGCAGAAAAGCGAACATTAAAAGTTCTGTTGCCCTAAAAAGCCAAGTATCTAAGGAGCTCTTCCACCTCTCGCCGGTCCCTGTCTGTGCCCCATCTCAGCCTTTTTCCCTTTGGTAAGGAGATAAGGAAGGGCCAAGAGAGGAATCGTGGATGCAAATCAAGCCCATGACTTCTCCAAATCAGAGTCACTGTCTTAGCTGAGAATTAGGAGGTTTCAAGAAGTATGAGCAGGGTAAAATCTGGTCAGCCAAGAAAAGGTATTCAGAGGTTTTCAAAAGGCCTTTTGAAAAGCTAGAGGAAAGAGGGGAGAGGGAGGAGGGAGAAAGTTTAATTCGCATCAGGCTTGGCATTTCCACTTCAGAAGAGAGATGACTGATGAAACGTATTGAAGTGCAACCAAATTGCTTTCAACTTTCATTACTATTTGCATGATTTATTCCACCTCCATTTAATCTGTGCAGCCACACCTAAAATTTTACACTTATTTTAGAAGGATGTTGTGCTGGGGTTTATTTTCCAGCATTATCGCATTTTAAACTGTTGCTCAGAGGCTGCAGGAGCTGGGGCAGGTCGGTCCGGCATGCTGCAGGAAACGTCCTGGGCAATCTTTCTGAAAAGAAATTACAGACTTGCTATTCCCCGTTCTAAACTAGAGGCTGATGAAAACCTGTATCACCGCTAAATTGCAGAAGATGTTGGGGGAAGGGAGATGATCTTTAAAGAAAAGGTTTTATTCTTTAAAGGGCTCCACTGGTTATCTGTGGGGGTGGGTTTTGAGGTGGGTTTTTTTGTTTGTTTGGGGTTTTTTTTAGTTTTTTTTCCCCAGTAACTTTCATGATGCTTCCATGTTCTTATATTCTGGCTTTCTATAAATCATTTATTTTAGGAAAGTGACTTACAACGCAGTTACATGCTCTCCTCACCTTACACAGTGCCACCAAAGGGTCTACCTTTCGCCCCCACCGCCCGTGCCCGCTTTGTGCTGACCTCTTCCTTTCTGCCAGCGCGTTCGTGCAGCAGATCAAGCCAGGGAACCTCTCCAGGTTAAAATGAACCGCACTTTCTCTCCCAGGTTAGTTTTAAGTCAGATCATTTTCCCGGCACGGCCAAACCAACGCTTGTGCTCGTTCACGAGACGGGCTGCGGCAGCGGGCAGAGAAGGTGGGACCACTTACGGCAGCTGCGCCAGCTTCTGCTGCCTTAACCTGACCCTGGAATTACAGCAGGATTTGAAAGCTCCCGCCTGGATAAAATTCATGGTTCAGGGAGTATAGTTTGACTGTAGCCCTCTTATTCAGGGAACACACACCCAGCCTACTTCTGTGCAGAATGACAATCTCAGTCTTGGCTGGGCAGAGACATACTTTGGGAAGGTGGCAAAACCACAGCTTGAACCTCTCTTAACTATGGGACCGAAATACGTTCCAGGAGATAGTAAAAAAAATACAGCACAGCAAAACCTTACGCGATGTCTAAGGGTCTAAAAACCTGTCTCTGGTTAACTTGGTTCTTAACTTTTTCAAAGTGGTTTGCAAAATGTGTTAGCAATGGCCCGAGATGGTGGAGAACAGCATGCCTCCTTGATACCCATCTTGAATGAGACCTAAAGATGCTGATGCACTGAAAAATCCAAACCACATTAAGCACAGAGCCATTTATCCTGCTGTCTGCCTTCACTCCAAGGAAGAAAACTCACAGGTATGAGCAATACCAGGAGACAGATAAGGACAGAGCTGCCCTTCACCCTACCACCACCGCTTATCTCTGCTCCAGGGTTACGTTTGCACAGCAATCTTTTTCATGCTCACAGGTCTTGGCCCCACTGGAACCAAAAATTACATCTTACACCTAATGCTGTTTCCTACGGCATCGTGGCTTCCTTCGCCTCGGTCCGCCCGAGTGTGCTGACCACCCTTTTGTCCCCACACCAATCGCTGTTGCAGAAGTTTCAACTTGCAACTCTTCCAGTGTAACCTTTCTGCCCCAAATCCCACGCCAGAGCCCGGAGAGGTCTTGGACGCACTGCGGCACCGGTCCCACCAGCCCAGGGAGGTCCTCTGTCCCCCGACCCGGAGGCTGCCGCTGTGCAGGCTCTCCTGGCTGGATCCACACGTTTCAAAATGACACCTCCTCCTGCAAGGACGTTACTGGGGACTTTAAAAAGGCTGTTTGTATTGCTGTTAGGGGGAGAAGAGACGTAAGACGAGGTACAACAGGACTCTAACTTCGCTTTAGCATGGCCATGTCTCAGTCCAAAGTCTCCCAGCAGGCTGAAGCCCTGAGCTGCAGGGTGCAAAACCCTCTCTCGGGCTCAGCTGTGGCCCGCAGCAGCACCACCACGGGTTTGAACCTCTTGCGCAGCCTCATCCTGCTCCTCCAAGTGCTGCCATGACAGAGGAGGGACAGATCCTGGCAGGGGACCAGGCACTGGAGGGCGTCAGGGGGCTCTGGGTCCGGTTCCTGGTCATACTGGGGATCTGCAGTTTCGTTTGCCTCTCCCACCTGTACAACGTGACACGTCGTCTCACCCACCAGATACACGTCCTCTGGGCAAGCAACGCTTTGTGCCACGTGTACCAAGGCCCCGCTTCGCTGGAATGATGATCTTGGCAGAGATCTTTTTTATGCAAATAAATCCCTATTAGCAGTAAGAAATGCAGCCTGCATGGGCTAATCCAGGAGATTTCCACCGTGCTGGCTGGGACCCTGAGGCGCTGGGCACCCTGGAGGCGGGCGCTCCATCCCTCCAAGCCGCAGGACCTACTTTTGGGATCAGGACCGGGCACGCAGCTACCTACAAAAGGGTCAGCCCCGCCAGCTCAGATCTGAAAACCTGCAAGGGGGCAGGCGGCTCTGCAGCTGAGTTTCAGATGAGGACCAAGCATGCCTTTAAGAAAAAATAATCAGTGGGGTGTTCTTTAAGCCAGCTGGTGCCCTTTCAACAATGTCTAATTGGTTATCTTTTCTGTTTCCTAAGGTCAGAACATTTTATCTCCGTCTCTGCCCTTTCTGAGTTTACCCCACCCTGCGTTATTTTTTCGGGCAGCCATTGTATCAGAAGAATAGCCTCTTTCCTCCATAGTCCGGTGACACAATGAGACTTCTTGAAACCTCCTGAATAGATAAAGTGCAGTGGCAAAAGGAAAATTCTATTAATGCTTTGCAAAATAAAACATCTAAGAGCTGGGTAGACAAGCAAGAGAAGAAAATCAATATGGAGAGGGCAGCGCGCTTAGAAAAACTTTTCACCAGTTGCAAAAAGGTGGCGAGGGTATGGGAGGGAGGGGGAGAAAGAAACTTATTAATTCAGAAAACCCATCAATGGTATGGAAATCTGGCAGAACAGCAAGAACTGAAACTAGAAGAATTTGAATATACAAAGGGCTGAATAGAATGAGAAAACCACACTGCCTCACACACACAGCCCGTTTCTCACGGTTCTCTGTGAATCAAACACAAGCGGCTTGTTCAAGTTTTCATCAAGGAGAAATAAGGGACACAGTCAAGGTAACCGGCAGTAAACCCTGTAGTAAGCAAATTGATCCCTATTTCAGGGGAAGGGAAAAAAAAAAAACAACCCGCAGACAAAACTCAAGTAGACTCAGGAGCTGAGACTATCCAAAAGTTAACCCCCTCCTCCAGCGTGCGGCTCCCTGCTCGCCCAATATTTTAAAGATGCTCCAGGAGCACGTTTTCCAGGTCTCCACTCAAAACGTGCAACTAGCGCCTTGGTTAACAAAAGAGAAGAAAGTTTTCCCCAGGGTTAGAAACAGAACTGGAAGCTGCAATCGCCACCGCCAAGACTTGGCTGGGGTACACCCAGGACTCGTCACCCACCACGCACCGGCAGCCGAACCCTGGGACCAGCTACGGAAGCGGCCTCCTGTAGCACATTCTCTGGGCACGGCGAAAACCAGCAAAGAGCTGCGTTTCAGCAGTGCAGGCGCGGGACGCCGAGCCACGTCCCACGCAGCGCACTCAGAAAGCAGCTGGCAATCCAAAAATTTCCCTCTCTTTTCAGATGTAGCACAGCTCGATATGGTGGCTCAAAGGAGCTGATTAATTTGAACTAATTATCAGCATCGAATGAGAGCGTATTACAAAACGAACGCAGTCTTAGCACTTAAGGTAAATTAAAAAAAAAAAAAAAAAAGACTTGCCAGATAATACCAGTTACAAATGGACACTTAAGCCCAACAGCCTTCTCCTCTGTCCCAGCGTACCCCATACGTACATCCAATTTAGACCCAGTTTCTTATATAAAGCCTAACTAATGGGCTTTAGTTTATTTAACTTTTTTTTTCAATCCACTTGGGGCTCTGAGAAAAGGAAGGGCTATAACACTTCTTTAATCACTGCCTGGAAGGAGGAATAGGGGAGAATAGGAGGAAAGAAAAAAACTGGAGGAGCCAAAGGCTTTAATAAACCTACCAGTTTCCAGGGTTATTTAAAATATGCCCAACCAGCTCACAAAAGGCTCCACAGAGATAAATGTATTTGATTTTCTTCCACTTTAATGGAGGCATACATTTAAAGCAACAAAACCAGGGTGACCTAAATAAAACGACTATTAATTGTACTCCGAAAGGCTCTGAATTTAACGCAACTGATCCAGCCCGCCACAAGAACACACAATATTCTCCACTTATTCCTCCCGCTTTCCTCTTCAGGGTTCTCACGAGGTAGTCCTGAGCAGTCAGAGATGATCAAACCCGGCGCCAGCTCATCCCGTAACGAACAGGCTGTACCCTCCACAAAGGGCAGCAGCAACGCAGCAAGCTGCTGGAGGACGGTGCTCCAGAAACAGGAGCACGGTGCTGCCACCAAAGGTGGAGATGACCAAACCAGGACATTTTCTGGAAAACTTCATGCCTCATCGTGTATTTCTACAACCGCGCGACGTCCGCACGGACCGGCAAACCCAGGAGGTGGTCCATGTACGTGCAGCTTGTAAAGCCAACGCTCATTTACAACGTGCCTGCACACACGCAGGAGCAACAACAGCCGCTATTTCACACCTCCAAGTTCTTTGTTCTCCATCTGAATCAAGTTTACTCACTGAGTAAAACCTCCCTTGGGAAACTCCAGACTTCCGTAACTACATTGAATGGACACACAGCAGTCCTCACACTCCTCCTCATCCAGCCCAGGAAAGTTTTTCCTGATCCAAAACCTGAGTTTCCGACACGTCCAGAGCAGGTCGAGATGTTCCTGCGTTTCCCCCAAGTGTCCCCTCTGGGGACGGGGGGCCTGTTTGTTTCCAACACTCGCAAACAGATTCGGTCCTATGTTCTCCATCCCTTCAAGGTAAAGAAGAATTAGGGCAGACAAATGAAATAACGCGCTGTAATCGAACGCTGTGGCAATGCAGATTGGGTCCTGGGAGAAAAGAAATTACAGAAGGATGACATTCAGCTGGGTTGTGTTTCTACCCTCTCCATCCTCTGACTCGTGAACTTTACAGGTCTATCACTTCTTCCGCTCTCCCCCGAAAAGTGTGCTGGATATTCTGGTCTAATTCCTCAAATTATTTATACACGCCGCACAACTCCTCCAATATTTTGCTTTCTGAAGCAGAAAAACCTCTTAGCTGCTAGTAAACTGTCAGGTGCTATTATTTTAAATGCGCATGTGAAATCCAAGCACCAGCAACGTGCTTCTGCAGATTTACAACCTCCCCCCACATAAATTAAGACAAATGCATATCGCATGCCCGACAGTTAGAAAAAATGGTTCCCCTGCACCAGGCCTCTGGGTTTGATTACAACGGAATTAAACAAAGAAACAAATACTTTAACCTTTTCCCCCTCTTTCTGTCAAGCACTCCCCCCACCTTACCCTGGCGCGGCTCCTTCCCCTGTCCGAAGGCACCCGAAGCACCCTCGCTCATCGCCCAGGCGCCCTCGCTGCGAGGCCGGGTCCCTCCCCACCCCAGCCAGCCGTGTCTGCAGCACCGTGTCCCAGCACAGATGACCACAGGCTCCCGATGCGGAGCGTGGCTGGTCCCCGTTCCACCACCCCACCACGCTCAAGGGCTCCGCTCCTGCGCTCAGCCTGACGGCTGCTGTCTTGGCCAATGCACCAGGGAGCAAACCGGAGACCTCCAGGGCCGACAGCGCGAACCGCTGCAGCTTCACTAGGTAGCCCCGGCTGCCGGCTGCGTGGCGAGAGATTCGTATCCTCTGCGGATCAGGCACAATTTGTGCAGCGCTCCCCGGGGAGCTGGAGACACACGGTGAGGTCCCTCGCTGAGCGTTTCCCAGTGCTTCGCAGCGACTACTTACCCACCGAGGACTGACATATTATGCACCATGATAATAATCAATGCCATACTGTGCAAGAGCAAATTCCAGTGCTAGCAATTTTTCCCCCCAGCAGTCAAGTCTTTAAAAAGTCTTCTTCAGCAATTATAGCTAATAAAACTACAATTTTATTCAACACACACATATCATTGTAACTAATTTTGCTCCATCAGGGCTGAAATTAAAACAGTCATTCAATCACGTTAATCTCAGGGCTTGCTCACCAGCCGTGACATGGCAAAGAGCATCCCAAATGCTTGCCAAAAAGCACGGTGGCTACCCTTGGACTTCAAAATGCTCCTGCAAAACACCAACACGTTACTCAACGCTTACTCTACCAAGGGGGATGTAAGAATGACTGATGCTCTCCAGAAAAAACAGCTTTCCACAGCAGGACAAATTAAAGATGACTCCATAGACGATTTCTCATGAACTCCTTCTCTGGCATTAATAACATGAACTATTGATGAGAGCAAGGCTCTTTGCCATGCTCAGATCAAGTTATAAACTGTATGAGGACTCTTGGAGTTTTCTTTTGACCTGCTGTCTTGGCTGAGAACTTCCCTTGTCCCCGTCAGATTTCCAGCACACACTAGCGAACGCCACTGACTGGGAAGACTAGGTTCTTGCAAAAAAACCCCCAAAACCCAACCAACCAACAAGCAACTCGGGAACATCAAGACGGTTCTTTCTTCAGCATCAGGGGCTGCTGTGTCACTACAGGACCAGCAGCAGAGAGGGCAGTGAGAACAGGAAGGAAAAGCAGCAAGGCCCGTGCCACTAAGACAGCGTAACGTCAGCGTGGGTTGATAACCACCTCCGCCCAGCAGAACGGTTGGCACTGCATAAACTCCCAGGGACGTTTCTCCAAAAGGTACGATATACCTATGCAGCCACCAGGGAGAGGCATGGGGTCCCTGCACGAAAAAGGGACGCAGAGCAAACTGCTCCACTAGGCAGCATTAACAACTCGTCACTCACCCGGGCGCTGGCAGCTACTCTCTCCCAACGAGGTGGCCCTCGTCTCCCCGTTACCTGTAACACTGGGTGCGTCAGGGACACCTTTCACAATGGAAATCAAGCTGAAGACAACAGCGACACAGAGAGCCAAGCGAGACCATCACAGACCTCTCCTTGGCCGCAGGGCACGTATATGTTTGCTGTGCTTTTACGGAGACAGAATAGCCTGTCTCCATCAGAGCAAAGCAAGCCTTGGGCTGGGTCCCATCTCCGCAATCAAGTCCTGCAGCCAGGTCTAATTGCCCAGAACAATTTATGCCCGCCAGCGCACAGGCAGCTGTCCCCTGGGTCTCCTTAGCTTGACGGGAAAATAGGTTCCAGCGCTGCATTTCTGAAACGGAATAAGAGAGTCAGAGGAGCTGACACCGAGACCGTGTCTCGGAGAGCTCGCAGGAGCCAGCGAGACATCCCCGATCCTCCTGCCCTTCTCCCAGGCCAGCAGCGCTGCAGCTAATAAACACCCAGCTGCAGTTCAGTGCTCTGAGATCCCGACGGAAAAGGGTACAGAGGGTCCACACGACCACCCTGCAGCAAGAACCTGAGACTCGACTTCCACATGGTCACCAGCAACACGCACAAACCCCAAAATACAGGCTAAGAATGACTCGCTAGGTGCTGTGCTACTTACAGACCTGCACCAATGGAGGTTTGCAGCAATGAACTTAAAATTTCACTGCAGAAGAGCAGCGTCTTTTGCTGAGAATGGGCAGAGATGCAGCAGTGCCCAGACGCTCACGGCCTCGGTGGTCTCTGGGGACAGCCGCAGGTCCGAGAGTGCCACCGTTCAGGACCTCCTACGTACCTGAAATATCTCTGGATGGCGACAGAGATGCCATGCCATGTAAGTAAAGCAAGAGCTGCCACCATGACCCTTTTTGTATCCACCAGCGTAACACACACACCGACCTGCCTGCAAACGGCAGTATCTGAGCACCATGGCATTTTTACGTTAATTATCCTCAGGAACCCCAGCGAGGCAGGGACACACCACTACCTCCGCTGTTGGACAGGGAGACAAATACATCTTTGCCGCAGCACCACATCACCTGCAGCCGAGCAGGTCCCGTGGCGGCCAGCACCACCGAGAGAACGGCTGCTCTGTGCCGTAGAGGCCATTGCCCGTATTTGGCCCAGTGGATGCGCCACACCAGCTAAAACCAGTCCTGTGCTGGTGGGTTTTTGCCCACGGATGGGATTCGAGGTAAGGGCAACCCAAGCTGCAGCTGGAGCCGGCTCTGCAGCCTGGGGCACCCCCAGAGAGCTGCTGCAGAGGACGGGGACGTGGGGGACATCAGCGGGAGGACCCCGCGCTCCCGGAGGCACGTCTGTTGGGGCAGAGCTGCTCCCCTCTTTCCTCTCCAGCGTTTCAGATGTCTGCTGCCACACGCACAGTCACATCGCCCCTCCTAGACAAGCCGCTTTCTTTAAAAAAAGCACAAGCTCACTTAACAAAGGAAAGAAAGCAGACATCCATACTTGTTTCTGGAAGCAGACTGATCTAATGCCACACGATACACATGTTTACATGAAGCTGTAGCATTTGGTTAACAAAACGTAGTTGTGAATTAGAGCAGCGCCTCCGTCACTGCTATAATAAAACTCCAATCTACATTTCTGCCAGAAATCGGTGCCACAGAAATTTCTTCTGTGATCAAAGTTGGTCTGTGCTACAGCATGAGACAGGGAGCAATTGATAACTTTAAAATATACGTCAACAGCTAAAAACACTTCAGTATGTGTTAAAAAGCAAGAGAAGGAACGTATTCTGATCTCGTTCAATCTGAAGCCAGCGTTAAATCACGGAGCTCCCGCTCCAGTCCTTCGCCGGAGAGGCAAGAACAGAATCTAGTTCAAAACATCTGCTGGAGAGCGTCCAAACTCTCTTACAAACATTTAATTCACCCTGCCTCAAAACATCGTTGTGTTTTACCCATCTAATAGACAAGGAAGAGGGTGGGACTAGAAGGGAAATAAAGCTACAGGCATTTTAAGTGACCCATACGTGGCCCCAGAGCCAACCACCACCCTGAAAATCTTTGCCTCGGTTCCCTGCCGGCATCAGGAGATCTCTCCCCCACATGCATCCCTGTCTACCTGTTTATCCAAGATGTCCTGTCTCCCTGTACACGTGCACATTCACATATTATGCATTATTTTCTGTAAGTTTCCCCAACAACTGAGTAACTTTTCACAAGAGTTTTCCCCATGTTCTCGCGAGATCCACGAACAAACGAAGAACCCAAGCTCCGTCCGTCCTGCTCCAGCCCTGTCCCCTCACCAGATGCCTGAAGGGGTTATCACCAGGTAAAAACATAAGACGAACACGCACAAACTGTACTTTTTAAATGCACGTGCAATAATTTTAAAATATTCATTTTGGCGCTCACGCAGGAGCCATTAGGGTTCACATGTTTTAAGCTTCTGACGCTGAAACGCAGGGGAACTTTTGCTCTTTTGAAAGCCAATGCTGAGAGCTGCTCCACATAACCACATCACTTGAACTGAAGCTTACATATACCAAATAGCACGAGTCACGGCACAACCACAAGAGCCGACGATGCTAAAGTCCATCTCAGCTCCTTTACTCCATCAGGTGCTCTCAGGCCGAGTCTTCCCATCCAGTTAAATGCCCCGGAAGGCGCCGCAGGGCAGGGAAAGGGCCGTTCTCCTCCGCCTGCCAGCGCGGAGGCGATGCCACCATGGGGGCACAGGAGGAACATTGCTCCTTCAGCATTTCAGCGAGCCAGGTGCAAGGCGGCTTGTGATTTTACTTTCACGGAACATTAGCTGCCGTCAGCAGAAATAATTCTTCCTCCCTTCACAGTGCTCGTTTGCATATTAGCACTGCAAAGTTGCAATCTGTTTTCTTTTCCAAACAATACTTAAGAGGTGCTGCCCATTAGGCCTGGCTGGCACAGATTTTGGAAACCACGAGATACTTACGGCTCCGGCCAGAGGAGAGGCAGCTCCCGGTGAACGCGCGTGTGCGCACGTGGACAGCCTCATGCCTATCCCCCTTTCTCTCCCGATGGGCTTTAGCCGTGCTGAGCAATACCGCTACCTGAAAAGCCAACACATTTAAACATCTGCCCTCCTTTCTGGGCTGCAGCAACGGGGACGTTGTCATTTAATTTAATTACAGCATCGGTTCAAACTCTGCCTATCTCTGCTTGCTTTGCTGCAGCCACAGGGAGCAGCTCCCAGGCCGGGAGGGCACAAGGCATTTTCCGTACAAGAAACTCAGGTTTTACAGCTGTGGAGCCAGTTAAGCCCAAGCTGGCTTGGACCTGGACCCCTCCGAGAGTGCCACCCTCCTGCCCCAGCCCCCAGCAGCCCCCCATCCATCCCGCTGTGACGCTCCATACAGGCAGGCAGAGAATGTCAGAATTAGCGTTTTTCCTGAAAAAAAGGATGTTAAAGTGCAGAGTGACAACGCATCAAAATTACGCAAGGGACTGTTTTGGGCCACCAACAAACCCTGCAGCAAACACCCCCGGACAGAAGCCTTTGTCTGCTCCCCCTGAAGCCTGGAGCTCGAGTCCGACTCTCCGCACGTGACAGCGGGCATTCAGGCTGCTGGCCACTGCCGGAGCTGCTGTTGCCTGCGGCGTGCGACAACGAGGAGCTTACACGAGCGAGAGAGCAGGCTCCGGCAGCCCCAGCCAGCGGCCGCTGCCTCCAGCTCCCCCAGCAGCCGTCGGGCTTTGGGCAGGGTCCAGCCTCCTCTGCGGCTCCACGTGGGAGCTGGACCCAGCAACGCCCAGAACAAATAAGGCTACAACCTCTCTCAGCAGAGACGGAACTTCAAATGTTTGTGGAGCACTCGCAGGTCCTTGGATGGAGTGTGCTACATACAGGGTAAGGTCTTTTCTTTCCAAACCCAGCATTCTCCCTGTTGACGCAACACTAAAACGTGAGCAGCCGGTTTCTTTACTACAAACAAGCATGCCAAATAACGAGATGCAGAGAGACCACTGAAAGCCACATGCCAGAAAGAGCATCAGAAACCATCTCCCTGAACACCAAAGTACAACACACCGGACTCTGAATCTCACGTTGACCATTTAAGGAACAACCCCTAATAAAGGGAAACTACTATTAAGCATGGCTCAATTTCGAGCACGCGGTTAAGTCCAGTGAAGTCCTTCCAAGACGTGGTTTCTGAAAGACAACACTGGCATTTGCACGTTATCCTTTGAAGCACTTTCTAGAATCAAGACCTACGGGACCCACCGGTCAGCACACCACGATTCGCTGCGTCCCTGCATCATCACGTTACCCTGAGCAGAAAAGAACAAGTCCCTGTTCCCCCAGTGACCAAACCTATGGTGAAATAACCTGATCCCACACCCCTCTATCACACTGGAGAGTACAGACGCTCAGCATTCAAGCACAGGTCTATTACCCACTGAACAGACCACAACAACCTAGGGGTTTTCAGTCAGTGCCCTTAAGCCATACAGTAAAAAGTACCCAGAGCCTTGCCCGTTACAGAGCATAGTGAGAAGAACTCTATTCACGAGAAACCGTGGGGTGTCTTTACCGATGCCTTTGCAGCACCATCCCAGGGCAGGACAGACACAGGTAAACAGATCTGATTAGAGACATCCTGAGCAAAGTAACAGGATCGAGTCTAAAGAGCTTCCTGCTGCCCTTCTGTAAATACCTGCTGAATAAGTGTGAAGATAAGACAAGTATTGCATTACTATGTTTCCTGATGCATGAAGGGCTTTTTTATTGCCCAGAGTTTTTAAAAAAAAAAAAAAAAAAAGAGTATGAACAATTGCCACAGTCAGCTTCAGCAAAAGGCTCAGCTGCAAAATGAAACAGTGTAGTTTATTAGCAAAGAAAAACTCATCTAAGTTTCCCTTGACTGTAATGGAAAAAAGTTTCATTTTATTTCCTGCTAGATCCTTTTCCCTTTTATTGTTCTGTTCATACACTGACTTGCATATTAAAGAATATTTTTCCAGGGCTATTTCTTCGAAGCAGAACTCTCTCCTCCCTTGTCCTTCAACCCTGAATCAAACATAGCTTATATCTCTACATTTAGGCATTCTTTAATTTATGGAAAAACCACTCGCAGCCCAGACCCTTGCTGTAACAAGCGTCGCGCGTTGCTGCACTCAAAGGTGCCGAATTGTCGGTCTGGGGGTCCCAGCCCACTCTCTGCCCCCGGGCTTCGCAGCAGACAGAGGAAGGCAGCGGGGCGAGCTCTGCCAGCACAGCTCGCTCCCAAGTCCCTGCCTCCTGCGCAGGCTGCTGACAAGGCAGGGATTCAGAGAACTGCACTCCGACCAAACTCATTACACTGATGATTTATCACCTTTTTTTTTTTTTTTTTTGGCTGTACCTCAGATCAGAGCCCCACTGCTCCTCGCACACGCACAGAGACACGCTGCCTGCTCCAGCAGCTCACAGCACCGATGCACGGAAAGCAAAAGTGGCTCTCCCGTTGTCACAAATTAGTGATAAAAACGGGAGAATACGAGTCCCTGGATTTGCTTTCACAATCCGCTTGAAAAGCCGAGAGCTCTGCCCCAGCACTGAAACAGCCCGAGCCGGGAGCACAGATTTCCCTGGACTTACAGCCCCGCTCACGTCCCCGCACCACCCGCACTACAGCACATCGCCCACCTTCAGGACAGGAGAAGAACCCCACGAACGAAGCACTAGCTCTGATTTCTGTTGCTCATGGGCTTAGACTTGTCCTTTACCTCTTTTAAAATATGCCAGCAAGTCTTGATGAGAAGACAGAAGCCCAAAGCCGTTTGTGGGAATGCGTCTCTTAAATCTGTTCACCACAGAAAAGCATCGTTACCAGTAACCTTTGGCGGTAATCACCGCCGCCAATCGCCCGTCAATAACCCGCCACCCAGCCTGCCTGCTGTCCCGAGTGTTTTACGGAATGAGAAGCACTGGGCATGAAATGCCATTTTGATCACTCGAGACCTCGGGACGCTGGCTGCAGCCTGGCCCCCTTTAATTTGAGCTCAATCAGGGAGCTCAGACTGGAACATTAGTTTGGGCTGCCGGGATGGATTTTTAAAGTACCACCTTGATTTTATTCCCCGCAGCTCCACCCCTTCCCACTCTCCGGTCAGGCTCCTAAGCACGCTGTAATAAATGCTGGGAAAGGCAATCCACCAGGAGAGCAGGCTATTAAGGCTGAATACGACATTAAAAAGAAAGCAATTAGCGGCGCTGGCTGCGGCTCGGCACAGCTCCTCTCACACCTCAGCCCCTCTCCGAGCCCCGCGAACGTGAGCGCGTCCCGCTGCGCCCCAGTGTCATTTTGTTTGGAGAGAGATTTAATGCCCACGAGCTGCGGTTATCGGAGGGTAAATTGAGTTTTACACGTGTCAACAATGCAGGCTCGCATGGGTTTGACAGAGCCTCACCCAGTCATTTGAAACCAAGGTTCAGCTGCAATTTTTAATTACCCCTGGACAGCACGGGGATTACAGGCATAATCACCGTACCCAGATTTCTGCAACTACGTTACCACTCTTTTGAAGCCTATTGCAGAAAAACCAACGTTTTCTGTTCTGAGGGTTTTTTTGTTTAAAACCACGTTGAAGCCATTCAACCTCCCGCAGCTACTTAAATCATCAAAATGATTTCTGTGAAAAAGAAATAATTTTCTTCAGTTTATAAATGAGAACTTAAAAAGAGATCCTCCTCCACCCTTTTTAGCCATATAGCGGGGATTCAAGGCACAGACAGAGGGTTAACTTTCAGTGCAAACACAAGATGGTTGAACAACGCCCTACGTGTGAAAATGGCCAAAAAGGCACCGAGCAAAGGTCTCCCGGGCAGGGTCAGGACAGGCAGAGACAGGCACAAGCTGAGCAGGAGCACCCCATCGCTGGGAAAGGCAACTTCAGCCATTAAAACAGCATCTGGCCACGGGCGCCATCCTCTCTGGTCAAAAAACGCCATCATCGTTACAGTGAGGTGCGCTGCCGTGGCATGTTTTCCCAGGGGACATGGAGGTACTCTGCGGTCCCCTCCTTCGTGCACTGCACCTTTCCTGGGGACGGGGAGACCGATCGCATTCAGGTGAAGCTGCCTCAACCCATCACACTGCCCAGGGGTACAACCAGAAAAATAACCCAAACACCTTAACCAAAATCCCCTGTTCCACCCCAAAACCAGGGCACCCTGTTTACTGAAATGGTACCATACATGGGTTTAATGCAAAACCCATGTCACTTAGGTCCGATTTTTTTTTTTTAAAAGGACGGCTTATTTTTGCTGTTGACCAAAACAACGTGCATTTGCAAGCGTTTTCCAAAGCTGCCATTTCCACCTGCCTCGTCCCCGTGCGCGGGCACAGGCACACGTGCACACACACGTGCCCGGGTACGTTTGCCCTTTCCCCTTGCTTCCCCGGAGCTCCTGGTCCCCAGGGCACCCCCCAGCACGCTGCTCCCCGGGGCAGGACCGAGGGCGTGCGTCACACCTCGCTGCGGGGACCCGCGCGCGCTCACCCGCGGCCGGGAAAACGGGATTCAGAAGGAAGCTCCCACCTTTCCACTCCTTTTCCTCCCCCAAGCCCTGGAGAACAATAAAGCCCTCCCTCCTCCTCCTCTGCAGGGCCCGACGGCTGCCTTTGAACGTTTCGTTTGAAACCTCTTGGCTTCAAACACTTTTTATTTCTTGCCCAAAAGCTATTTGAATGGATTATGTCCCAGTGATGAATCTCTCCTAGAAACGTTACAAGAGGCTCTTGAATCATGGCAAACAGGCTCGGTAAATCAAACAAACTGCAAAAACGGGCAAGGAGAGGATTTGGGTGTTAAGAATAAGGTGACAGGCCCACGCATCAATCCCGCGTGACTGACAAGATGTCCTTCTGAGATGCGTATATGTATTTTTTTTTAACTTTGCTTCACTGACTACACTGTATTATGCCGAAATAACGCACGATACAATAATTAAGCTGCGATCTCAGCGGATTGTTCACAATGATAATTCCACCTTTGTAATTCAGCTTCAAATAAACCCCCTTTGTTCTGTCTTATTACACAGATTCTGGTATCATTCAAGTATATTAACTGTAGCCTATTACTGTCACACAAAAATGCTCCCTGAGCCATAGCAAAAGGCTCCCCAGACAAAACTTTATGTCATGTTAATCCAAGCTTTAATAACTATGAGGATATATAACTGTATTCTAATTGTGCTTTGTGTTTCTGCATACAAAAAACAGAAGATATCAAAAGTGACAGAGGCAGCCTTCTTCAAACCGAGCACCAACCCTCGCCTCAGATGTCTCCGGCTGGCTGCAGCACAGCAACGCGTCTCCACGCCGAGCAGCGGGGCTGAAAGCCCTGGTGGGCAACTCGGGCCAAATCCCGGCTCACGCCAAGCCCAAGTCTCGGGCACAGAGGGAAGACGGGGCTGGTGGTGCTAAGTGCTGCGGCTGTTGCTGCAACAGAAATTAATACCCTCTAAAATAGCACTTAGACAGGGATAATCAGTATGACGGAAATTGTACATATCTAATTCTTGAGTGTCTGCTGAAAACACTGCATGCTAAAGGACCGCAGTAGCAGAGCATTCATTTTGTAGCCAACAAAATATTAGAATAGGCAAAGGAAAAAAAAAAGGAAAAGAAAAGGAAAGAAAGAAAAATAACCTGGAAACAAGCAACGAAAAGATATACAAATTTGTAATAGTGCCTTTCCCGGTGCCGGCTGCAAGCTGGGAAATGTTTTTAAGAAAAGGTGGAAGGACCCATCCCACCCCCACAAGGTTGAGGCACAAGTGCTCTCTGCTGTGTTTTGCTCGTGCTTTTGCTAACCCCCTTCTAAGAGCCCTGAGAAATGAGATTTATACCCCTTCCCTAAGTAAGGTTACGGTGCTGATCTCGCAACTAAACCCACAGCGGGTTCAAGTGGCCAGGTTTTAACCTTGCTGTTGAGCTGTAGGACACAGGCCCTTTCAACTCCTCATTGTCATATTCCGCTCATTTTCTGCTGCAATCTTCCCCACTTCATTCCTGGAAAATTTGCTTCAATACAGTAAACTCAAAGCTAACCCAACACGGAAAAAAAAAAAATGATAGGACCAAAAGAAGCAGGGAGGAGGAACGCGCGAGCAGTGACTTGGTCCAGGCCAGAAGACAAACCAGGGCCAGGAGTAAAACTGTCCCCGACGTAGAGACCTTGGGCAGGGCTCTGTGTTTCCCCCTCCCAGAGGTGCCCGTGTGTTTGGCCTTTTCTGTAACACCCAGCAACGGCTCCCCTCGTCACTCCCTTCCTCCAGTGCTGTTTAGCGAGAGCTTGGGACACTCTCTAGGGGAACTTCTATAATAATTAGCCAAAATGCTACCAAAACTCAAGGAAACACGACAGTCTTCCTTCCTGCGCGCTCACCGCTGCTGCCCGAGGGCTTTCCCAGCACTTTAATGCCAGGAAAATATGGGTAATGGAAATAAATACTTTCCTTTTTTACTTGTTACTGACTTATAACCCTGAACTACCACAAAGGGTCATTTTGTAAGGTCATAAAAATAGACCCCGTATTTTACACGAAGCTTACCGACAGCTTGCGCGAGATTCTACATCCTCCGCACGAGGAGCTCTGCGGAGCTCTGCAACATGCCGTGTTAAAGTAACCAAAGCTGCTGTCTGTCAGGATACAGCCCTTTCAGCTTCTCTCAACTTTGCATCACCAACACCTACGGAAACATTATTTCCTATTATTTTTTAAGTTATTCTGGATTGACTGTCTCTCCAGCAAATTGCTGCAAAAAAAGCTGATTTCAGGGACCGATGTATAGAGTTGTTATGAACGGCTCCATCTTTTCAGGTTTGGTGCCGGTGCTCCTCGGTACAAGACACAGCAGTTCGTTGTAAAGAGTCAGGCCCGTTTCATCACTCCCAAGGTCAAATTAAACCAGGAGGGTCAGAGTCTAAAATTACTGAGCGACTCTCATCACCTCTTTCGGCAGCCGGCTCTCCAAGACCTTTCCTTAGCAAAGCAGAAGTGAAGCTTTCTCGCCCGCACCCCTCTCGGCAGGCACCCTCCCACCTCCCGTTTGTCACTGACCTCCTCCTGTTTGATACGGGATTTGCAGACTTTCTGGATCTACACGCTGGGCCCCCAGGGAGATCATAAGGATCAAAACCACATCTGTCTCGAGTGTCAGAAATTCAAAAACAGCTCCTTCAGCTCCCCAGACTCTAATTAGGTGGCATCTTCCAAACGTTTCCCGGAGTAAGCCCAAAAGGTATAAAATGCTGTACGTTTTAGTGACAGGAGGTTCTGTTTATTGGTGTGAATTAACCTTAGACAAACTTGGAAAACTTCACTGGATATGTTAAAAAAAATAAAGATGAGTTCAAATGAGACTAAAGGAAACCATGAGAAAATTTGGGGGTTACTCCTGAGGACACAGCGTCCACCACCACCGAGCAGGGAAGGTCAGTGAGGGCTGGGGCTCAGGCAGGGCTGGGTGCAGAAGGCAAACCAGCTCACTTCTCAAACTCTGGCACCTGAATGTGTCCCACCTTAAAAGAAATGAGCACTGAAGACCGATGGGAAGTACGGAGATGGGGCTGAGGCTCTTTGAGGACAACAGCGAACTTTGAGCTGTCCAGAGCACCAACGCAGACACAAAGGGCTGCAGAGATGCAGCAACTTGGCTCTGTCTGGCCAAAAATAACAGAGAAAAGCACCAAGTCTCCTCCCGTATTTCCACGGGACCCTCGGGGGAACACCAGCGCACACCTGGGGGCACAGAGGTCCCCGTGGGCCCCCGCCACCAGCACCCGCAGAGCTCATTAACTGCCTTTATTGGGAAACCGGAGGCAGCGTGTGAAAGCGGCGAAGCTCAAAGAGAACGGGAGAACAAGTCAGATGGACCTACCTTGGAAAAGAGCAAAATAAAAAACTATACCTAATACCCCGAGAAGTTACCTTTCTGCCGGTTCCTGTTTCACACGCACTCTGACGCTGCACAACCCACCATCTCCGAATCGGGAGATGCACTTAAAAAGCCACCAGATTTTAAGTATTATACAGTTGAGTATTTTATTAACCTGCTGACACTAGAGCTCACTGGTTCCATATTTTGAGGCTGTTTTCTACAACATGTTTTAAAAATGAAAATGAACAGTCTTGTGTAAATCACAAGACTCCAGAAACTGGAGTATTCAGAAGAAAAAAAGACATCACTGAACAGCCTGAAATTCTTGATAAATCGTGAAATTTGGCAGCACCCATCTGACAATGTTTATTTTTTTCCCCAAAGTTGTACTATGCTGAACATTAGATCAAAACAGTTTTCGTTGGCAGACACAGGTTCTGCTCTGCATTCCCCTTCTCCCTGACACACCATATGGACCATTCTTAATGAAATATATTTAGAGAGGGATACTGAACTAGCTCAGCGCTGGTGTAAGCACTGCCTCTCTGGAGTCAGAGACTAAAAATCATCACGCATTTTTGAACTACCACTTTTGATTTAGAAGTCCTTAAAAGTGCAGTCAGTAAGCTCAGATTAAAATACCAAATAAAGCTCTGGTGATATAAAACACACACACATAAAGTAAAATTACTGCTATTTTTACAAAATGCCTTTAAGTAGCACGCTATAAACAGAGCCCAGTGAAACGAGAAAAACTGACTGGGACAGCTTCAACACAGAAGAGATAGCAAGACAAGCAGAAATTTATTAAAAAGTGAGAGGTGTTTTTTTCTACAGCAAGATAGGAAGGGTATTTCCAAGATTTCCAATATGCTCAGAATATAGGCACAATGCAAACGTACACGAGGCTTCCAAGGAAAGCTGTACAGTTACAGGCAGGCTACTCAGGGAGCTAACCGATGGATCGTTTACTTGTGATGATCAATAACCTGTAGGTGCTGTAGGTGCCCGTGGCGAGCACAGACCCTGTCCGGTTGCGGCACCCGTGAGATGGAGCGTCTGCAGCGCTCACGCACCAGCGGCAAAGCCCGGCGTGATGGCAGACCCAACCTTCACGTGGGGTGCCCCGAGTCCAGCCGGACCCCAGAGCGCACCGGGGCTCGCAGGGCTTCCAATGAAAGGATACCGGCCGAGAGCTGCACTCACTCTCAGCTCTCGGGGCAGGATCCGCGGCGGGTGTAAACCAGCACCACTCCGCAAACGCCAACCAACCGATACCGTTAAACCACGGAGCTCTGAGCCCCAGTTCACACCTGCGGGGCCGTGGCCAGGCAGCAGCGCGGGGGCTCCAATGGGAACGGGGGCCGAACCCCAAGGCAGCTCAGCTCAGCACAGCCCCCCTCCAACCCGCAGGCCGGAGGGGCCACGTGTGTCTCCGGGAAGGGACCGTGCACCCAAACGCAAAAGGCTAAAGGAGAGTCTTTTTTTAGAGCGACCAAATTATCTGCCCACGAGCCCAGCAACTCCCTTGGGATTTCTATCGACTTAAAGGAAATCTGCCAGTAATCCAATCAGCAGCAACAAGGCAGGAGCCTTCGCAGCAGAACAAATCTTTTAAGGAGCAAAGTGCTTTTATTTTGGGGAAAAGATCTGTATCAAGTTGCTTTTAGTTTTGCATATCCTCTCTCCTTCTTCTTTCCTCCTCAAGCAAGAGGCAGGACGGACAGGCATTATCTAAAAAAAATCTTGCAGCGTAATGTCAAGATCGATATGTTGACCTAACAAGTAATGCCAGCTTTAGTAGTGTCTTAATGATGTGATCATTATCTTCTTACCTGAAGTGCAGCAGCAGTTAGCACGTGTGCCAGCAGGAAGACTTAAGACTATTCAGCGCAAAAGACCACAAATACTTCCCCATATGCACACAGATATTCTCTGCATTTGGTGTCTCGGGGAAAAAAAAAAAATTAGCTACCCATGCTCCCGAACATTCACAGTGGGCTCAATTAACCAAGCACAGCGGCAAAGATACCACCGTCGTGGAGCAGTTGTTGTTTTCCTCTGGGTAATGCAGCCTTACAGGCTTCTGGTCATTTGTACCGAAGTCTCCCAGATTTGCTTCAGCGCGCTTAGAGATGGCTGGGAACTTGTACGGTGTGCGGAGGCAGCAGGGAAAGGGAAGATGCCAGTCTGGAGCCCCCTCCCTCCGACTGAACAGAACAGGATTTTATGACCCTGGTGGATTTGCCCATTTGCCTAGGAAACACTCACTATTTTTGTTAAGACACAATCACACTATAAAACTCATCTTGCCTGGCTGCTGTACCCAAGATAGCTTGAAAGACTCACATTTTCCAAAAACATTGGGTTTGCAATGGAACAGAGTCACAGTCACATTTTAAAGTTTTTTCCTTTGCCCTCACAGACGTTACAGACCAGTTTTGGACCTGCCCTTTCCACCCACTCGCTCGGGTGCCAGCCCTCTCCCGGGGAGGCTCAGCTGCCCGAGCACAGCGTCACCGTCCACTGGACAAAGGCACGAGCAGCCCAAGCGCCTTGGAAAGGCCCTAGGAGCAAGGATGCAAGTGTCCACCAACGCCAGAATTAAACAGAGAGCCCCGAGAACAGACCCTTGCAGCTCTGCGAAAAGCAAAGGGACAGAAGAGCAATCCCCTGACCACAGGAGCATCCTCCTGCGGCAAATGCCTCCAGCAACAGCTGTCGAACACAAAACAAAAGATACCACCAGCGTTAGCAGGGATCCCTTCCTACGACCACCCTACACAACCCCACCAGCCCTGCTGTTTTGCCTGCAAGTTTAATCTGCTTGAAAGGCTAAAATCTGTATCCAACACCTGAGCATCCATCCCGCCCTCCGAACGAGCAAGCCATTGCCACCAGCGCTGCCAGACACATTGAGGGTAATAAAGCAACACAGGCAAACACCTACAGATTAGCAGGAACGCAGCGTTTTTTCTGTCCATTAATAAGTTATTCTCAAACACCCCCAAACCCAAGAGAAAACAATGCCCCCTTCTTGAAAGCAGTAGCTGGAAGAAAATCCATTTTCCACAAGTAGCTTTCGCTGGCCACCAGAAATAGCAGAGAGCAGTAGCACGGAAGCACGAAAGCAGCCCCAAAGTTCGCTTTTAGACTGCTGTGATTTGTCTATCTCCAGAGACAGGCCGAGAAGAGGTGCCACTGAGACAATGCATACTTAAACCGACTTTGAGACTGAAACGTGTGATTTTTTTGGTCTAATTCCAAAAAACGTTAGCTAGTGTGAAACATCTCTCTCAGTTGTCTGCCTCGGATCTCCCTGGACAACGCCAGATAAAGAGGCAATTTATCATTCAGCCGAAGGTTGTGTGCAACGCGTTATCTGTCTTCCACAAAGACCCGCGCGTTTTGTGCGAGCCCCGTGTTTTGCAGGCTGACCTCCCGCCTCCATTTTGAGATACCATAGCAACGTGAAATTAGCACGCACAGACCTGTTAAATGAATAATTTACTGATTTCACAAGAACCTGTCTTGCAATTTATAGTTCTATTATCTTTTATATCCTTGTCTTAACTCCTTTGGTAAAAAGGCTGCAATCAAGCTAAATAACATTTGAAAATCTAATAAGCACATGCAGAGTCCCCGCTCCGGGGCGAGGGACGCGCAGCCTGATTTGCCAGTTCCCGCGTTCGCCACGGGCCAGGCCCCGGTGCCCCCGGCTGCCTGGACCAGGGGCACGGGGAGGTGGCCTCCGAGGAGCGCAGCCGGCACCCCTTCCCCTCCCTCGCAGGGAGATGTTTTTCCCTTCCCAGCCGTTCAGGCCCAATCAAGGAGGCACCAAGCAGCATCCAGAAGTATCTCCGTCTTCAATCTACCAATTGTCATTTTAAAACCTGCAGCCAGTGAAGGGCAACGCAGGCGGCTAGGGCACGTACGGCTGCAATGACAATTGGGGTATGAAATATATCTGAAAAGGCTTCTCCACCACTATCAGAGATGCTCTTCTAGTGACTCAACCACATCGTGTCACTCACACTCAATTTAAAAGATATTTATAAAGACAGTACGACGAGAGATTTATTTTCAGACTTATTTATTTGGGTGGAATAGGTTAGATTATTTTTGTTATATGCTCTTCAGCAGAACGGATATCTCCATTCGATATACATTACAAGCCACAGATGAGTTTTGAGAGATGCTGCAGGCTGCAACTTTCCAGCCTTTCACACCACGGAGAGGTATCGGTTTAAAGAACTAGATTCAGCATCCCCCTGAGATGCCGCTAACCAAACATGCCCAGAGAGTAGGACAGCTTTCCTTTGATTGCTTTGTTTTTCAGTTCCTATTCCTACCGGAGAGCTACTCTCGGGGTTTAAAAATTAAGAGCAGCACAGCTATTAAAAACACTGTTTCTGAAGTAGGTGGAGATTTTCAAAGGGCGATTCAGATAACTTCCCACAAGGAGAGGTGGGTATGACGCCCAGAGAGGATGGGGGAGACAAACACACCTGCCTCGGCGCCTGGCCTCACCTGCACCTCCTTAAAACTTGTCCTCAGTGCCCGGTACCCAACAGCACAGCGCGGCCAAGGCAGGGCCCTCCCGCGTGGCACAGCCGGCGGGGCTTGGTGCCGGCACGGCCTGCCGCAAACCCGGTCACAAACAGCATCTCCTGCGAGCCCGCAGCCATCTAACAGGCAAATCACTTGGAGATTAAATTTTAAAAAAAGATGAAAGAAAGGGATAGCACAATATTACCTACTTGGTATTTATGATCTGAAACCAAAACAGTGAGGAAACTCGCATTTATTAAAGAGGAGCCCTAGGCTTTTTAATTCGAGATGGAGCAAACGGGGCAAGAACCAGCGGCTGCAATCCCCGGCCTCCCTCGGCTGCCTCGCACCTGGGGATGCTCACGAGAGCTCGGCAGAGCAAAACAAGAGGCTAAAGCTCACATGGAGAAGGGTGTAAGTGGGAAAGATTTACCTCAGCGTGCAATATATAAAAGACTAAGAACTGGCCAAACAACGCTGCTCTCTGCCCGGCTCCTTCATTTTCTGACCAACAGTGTCGATTAGACACCCTGCCACGGGGAAAAGAAAGGGGCCGGAGCAGGGACTGAGAGAACAGCCCACAAAAATATGAGAGACTAAATGACAAAAACCAGGGGGAAAAAATTCAAAATGATGACCTGAGACCGTGAAGTCTTCTTGCAGACATCCTTACGAATAACATTAAACCAACACGCAAACCTTTCACATCAGGGGCTGAACACAGGTTTAACTTATGGCAAGTAGAAAAAAGCGAGGGCTTTGGCATTTGCTGCGTGACTTGGAGATAGGATTTGCAAAGAAGCCTCAGATAGGAAGGTGTCCGGCTTCCCACAGAGCTGCAAGCGAACCAAGTGGGCATAAAACAGCCACGAATAAATTTAGGTGATAAGTTTGGTGAGCTTCTAGCCATCACAGCAGCAAGGTGTCGAACAAGCTCTCAACAGCACCAGAGAGGGTAAGAAAAGCCAACGCCTTCCAGGCCAGAGCTGCAGGAGCTTCGGAAGGGCCGCACGGTGAGGCTGCCCAAGATGGCAAGGACCTTAGCTCTGAAGCCCCTTCCAGCACGGTGCTCCCAAAAGCCCAGGCTAAACCGCTGTGGCCCAAGGGACTACGTGGTAAATACACTGACAGGAGGCGGGTCAGTCATTACATATAATTACTTCTTTTTCAGCACCTTCAGAACATACGGACACCCCCCACAAAGACACATACGCATGGATGGAGATACACGCATAAAAAAATTAAGCAACAGCCCAAATCACAGCTGCTCTGAGCTGTACCGAATGCGTCTTGCCTTGTTATTTTTACTAATATAGTTGGGACTAAAAAGCAAAATGTGTCAGATTCCAGGAACACCGGAATAGGAAGAAAAGAAACAGTTCTGTTTAAAATCTCTGCTTCCTTTCCCTGTTTATTGTTCCCTCTCTGTTGCTGTCTCAAGCACAGCTGGACAATAGCAAACAAAGCCTGTTAAACCCTGCTCTTAGTGTTTTATTCCCCAAATACCCATCACCTACAAGAGAGCCAAGATAAAAGTGAGGAGTTTGACCTGACCACACTCACAATGCAACCGCTTCCCCGTCTTCCGAACAACATAAAAAGGATGTCAGGAGAGCAGATGGATTGGAAGGGAATTTGGAAAACAACAATAACAACAACAAAATGAAACTCAAGACCTAGAAGCTGTCTCTATCCAAATAAAGCTCCCCGCTCCATTCGATCCCCCCAGACAGTGCGGCAGGCATCGCAGCGCTCTTGCTGGCATCGGGAACCAGGGCTCCGGCTGTCAGAGATATCCCGCTGCCCGCAAAAGAAATAGTCTAAGGAATTCAGTGGCGTAATGGGACCAGAGCATGCGGCACAGACACTCCTGAGCACTTCACGAACATCAATCACATTACCCCATGCTCCTGCCATGCTGGCAGCTCGCCTTGATGTCTGATGGTTGGGAGACTGGCACAGAAACGCTCGGTGGTCCCCCTACCCCCGGCCCAGCTCTACCAGCCCCCCGACCCCCCCGGCATTAACCACTGCCCAGAACAGTCCATGGGGATTCAGGACAAAAGCCGTTCCTTTAGGAAAGGTTTCACATCTTCCTAAGACCATAAAATAAAATGGATCTTAGCTTAATTCTTTTTCTAAGAAAATAATGTAGGAATAACAAACGTTACCCACTCCCTCTGTTCAGCTTTAATCTGAGTTAACGGTTTGCTCTCAGCACAGGACACACGATGGTCTGTCACCCAGAGGAGCCCCACCTCGACAAGCCTGGAGCCCACCGAGCGCCGCCACCATAACACAACCAAATCTTTCACAAAATCACTTCCCTTCAGGTTTTCCAAGCAGAATTCTCAACCGCTGGTATTAAACCACCTGCCTCCTTGGAAGAGGGGTATTTTTTGCTGCTGACCTCAGGGAGTGTTTAACACAGCTTTCACCAGGAGAGCGCAGAGCAGAAAGCGCAGTGGCTCAGTGGTCAGGACTCGGGTGCTGCTCCCCCGCCGAGCCTGCCCCGCAGCCCGCAGAGCACCCACCCGGCACGGGGACGTCCCGGGAGGAGAGCAACGCCTGGGGACACACGCTCAAGCCGTGAGCGTGGCGGTGGAGAGGGCTTGGGTCGAACCCTTCGTTATTCTGCCAGGAAGTTTTAATTCTGTGCTATAAAGCAGCGGACGCTGAACTCACAGTGGGTGCCCCCTTCCCCCCGAATCAATAAGCGGCGTCAGACACCCGCTCTGGAAGAGTCGCTGCAGCTCCTCTGCTGTTAAAAGGTTGCTGCGCACTTCAATGAAACCAAAAGGACAGATCTCTGCTGTTACCAGCTAACCTAAAGGTTAAGACGTGCTGGTGCATTGTTTGCAGTAAATGGCCAACTGTTCAGGTTTTATAGCTTCTTCCAGGAGCTGCTAACTGCCAGCCTTCGCTCTGCTTCGTGCCGCGCCGGAGGACACGCGCAGGGACGTGGGGTGGCTAGCCCCGTACTGCAAATGAAACGCCAACGCTTGCAAAAGGCCAGGCAGGCTGCAGAAGGGGCTGCCCGCGAGATCTGTGCGGTGCCAATTACCAAACACCGACCCGTGCTGACAGCATCGCTCTAATTAGGCTCCCGTAGCCTGGCCTGCAGCACACCCCGCGTTCCACCGACCGAAACGGAAAAGAAATCCCCGGGAAAATGGAGAAGTCTCAGCAATTATTCTGAGAAGTACTAGTGTGCACATTCAACGTGGAGGAAAGCAGACTGCCATGGAGTGGCCACTCAACCACAGCCCCTCTTCACCTCCCCAGCGCTCTCCTCTGCAGACGTGCCGTGTCCCCGCTCGACTCCGCCACCAGCGCGCTCTGCCTTTCCCCTCCAGCATCCTCAGCTTTTACCTCCTACGCAACAGTGGCAATGCTGATCTGTAAAGAATAACACCGCTCCGCTCCCTTCTTGGGCTTTTACTAAATCATCAGTGCAACAAAAGGGATTAGAACAAAAGGTTAAATTAACAACTTGGCGGAGAAAGCCGCCTCGGTTTCTGATGGGGTTTAGCCAGCATTTACACTGAACCCTTCAGGCTGAGCAAGACTTGTGCAACCGCCCCCAGGCCTCGGCTGGTATTTGCACTATCGCCCATGACAGCGCTGCTCAGCCCGCAGAGCCTCCCCGGTACGCTCTCTTCCCTTTGGGGAGGCACAGGACGGGACAGCCCATTTCACGGCTTCCTTCTGCCCCTCCGAGAGCGCAGTCCATTCCTGGAGGAGAAACCTCCTATTGCTGCTGCAGCACAAGGCTTCTTATTAGTGCTCTCTTCTCTTAACAAACAGATGGAATTTTAAAAAGGGTTTCCAGTTTAATTACTCGTATATTTGATCACAGCCTATTTTCAAAGCAGAGGCAAAAAACGAACCATGCATCAAAAGACGACCGGTTTCTGCCCAGCAGCGTCAAGGCTTGCAGAGCAGAGGCTCTCTGCAGAGCACCCAGGGGCCGGCCAGGCTTTGCAGCCACCAGCAGCCGGCTGCAGCTGGAAGAAGTTACACACCACCGGGGCTGCCTGTATGCATCCTTTACCATGCAAGCACCACACTTACCCTTCCTGAACACCCAGTGAACCATGCGAGTGTCTGCAGCATGGGATGGCATCGGCTCTCCAACCAGGAGAAAGAACCCCAGAAAACACGCAGGAAGTAGAAAACAATTTTAATGAAATATACTCCAGTAATAGTCCAAACCACTATATTACGCAAGAGTCACACAGCAGAATTTAAAGGAATTACTGTGAATTACTGCATGGATTTAAAAAAAAAAAAAAAAAAAAAAAAAAAAAAACAAAACAAAACCATAATGGAATTCTTTCATTTAAGAAACTTCTTTGCAAAAATCAATTTCTTGCTGCTTTGATTCAATTCAAGATGCTCCAGAACATCCACATGCTGATCAAAACAAGATCTGGGGTTTTATAACCTTCAGAGGTGCAGGGGATGGGGACAGGGAACGACATGCCACAGGCCTGGGCTGTATTTAATATGGAGCACGTTACCGTCTGGCTCATTACGTCCTTGCTCCGTGGAGCACCTACCTGTCAGAGTCAGCTACTTCGCCTGGCACCTGAACGCAGACACAGCACAGGGGGTGTCAAACCTGCCATCTCCAGCCCAGAAATTAGATTTCTGTTAGGAACTCCACTTCTTGCAGGGAGAGCATCAGAGATGGAGAAGTGCCCTCATTAGATGCTCTTTTCATGCCAACAAAGTAACTTGCTGCACTATGTAATGGCTGAAAAGAAGATGCAAATCACACTAAATAGCTCTATATGTTTGTGAGCCGCAAACAATTCCAGCTTGTTTGACAACTCTTCCTTACGATGAAGCTAAACTGCCCTTTTGTGCCAATTAAAGACTCACCAGAACAGAGTCTGAACCCGCACTATGGTTTAATAAAAAAGGGAAGAAACAATTTTGCTTCCCTTTTTAAAAAAATATAAACATCTTGCTGAGGATTCTTCTGACAGGATGTTTTTTCATTAACCATTTTCATTGTTCATTAATACTCTCAAACAATAACCATGATAAAAGACAGTTGCTTCTCCAGGCAGTTCAGAAAATGATCCTCCTCTCCAGGGCCCCAAATCCACACTGTAAACACCTCCTAACAAACGAGGTTTTCCACAAACAGCATTGCTACCAGGTGAGGTGCTAAGATACTGGAAACCAAAGCAAGACAAAGCAACCTACGCAGCCCAGTTCTTCCAACCATTTAGCGAAGGAAAAAAAATCTACCAAAAGTGAGGTGGGAGGTTTGTGGGGGGGTTGGGTTTTTAATTATTATTCCTTTCCACACAACTCTGTTTAAGATGCCGTATCAAAAGCTCGGCAGATTTCAAACAATCATAAAACCATAACCAGAACAACCCTGGAAGAAAACAAGCCAAACCAAACCAAAACCACACCCCAAGACCCAGACCGTCACAGCCTCCCTGTGCACCACCAGCAGCGGAGGCATTGCAGCGCTGCCTCCACGCAGGGGTTCTCAGATGGAGCAAATTTAAGTGACTTTGACACACTGGAATAGTGTGTGCCTTGTCATGGGCACAGCTCATGATGCTGATAGCGGGGTTTTTTCTGCCACTTTACATGAGGTTATTTCCATTCCTTTTATTTTTTTTAAATCATTTCATTATGTTTGTCTAAAACCTGTTCACAGCTTTGGAAAAACAAAAGCAAGAACAAAACCAAATCAAAACCCTCAATATGTTGTTCTGGAATTAAAAAAAAAAAAAAACAAAAACAAAACAACCAAAACCAAAAGGAGGGAGGGAGGAGAGAAGCAGCAGGGACAAGCTGTCCGGTGCTTAGCTTTTGGCAGATCTGCAGTTCACAAACCAGAGGAGATGCTCCTCTGCCTTCCCTTACTTCTTGTCACCCCTCAGGCACCCCAGTCCTGCCCGCAGGATCACCTCCGCTGCCTGGAGGCCACCGCTCCGCACCGGCCGCGGCTGGGAGGCAGCATCCTCTCTCCAGGGCTGTCACGCTGCCTGCGGTGCTGCAAGGGGACAGATTCGTGCTGGTCTCTTCCCCCGGAGCACCTAGCTTTGCTCGAGATTAGTGAGAGCGGAAGACAACACCTGGTAGATTAAATAAGGACTTCTTCAGTTCTTCCCCCTTCTCCGGTACAAGATGCCATTAGCCAAAGCAGCGATTGCAGGCACTGCCTGGTTATGCTGAAGGAGGAGAGTGAAAGGGAAACTGGAGCGAGCTCTTCCCATGCCCAAAGGGAGGGGAAAAAAAGCAGAAAACGGGTTTGCATGAGAAGGACACAACTACCCATGAGATTCCAGTTTGATCTGTGCTCCCTTGAGCTAAGACAGTTGAAGAAACAAACAAACAAACCAACCCACCAGCCCACATCACCAAAAAACTAATGAAAACCGCTTCCCCGAACCGCTCAGTCCCTCGAAGCTCGGCCAGCTCTGCAGCTTCCCTGACCAAACCATACCGGGACCGGCAGAAACGGGACCGCCAAGGCCCTCCGTGCAGTCACAGCAGCTCTCAGCCCGCTATCAAAGGAGAGGCATCCCTCCCCTTCCACAACTGCAAACCACAGTTACCAAAAACGTATTTTCCTGTTTCCAGAGGTACTTCCCCAGCTCCCTGCAGCCAGACGGGCTTTACACGGCCTCCCCACGCCAGCGCCCTGCATGGCCACGGCCCCACGCGTGCCCCGGGCTGGAAGCCTCGCCTGCCCGCCGGCGCAGGGCGAGCCCAGCGGCTGGTTTTGAACGTGTGGGCGTGTATACATACATCTATTACATATATAAATATATAAGTACTATTTTCCTTTAAAGAAAGTAATTCCCACTGGTCTGCAGACAAAAGTGCCCCATCTCAGGGAATGTTTGTTTTTATTTTTTTTTGCTGTCGATTAATTTTGCTCATGGCAATGGTTTAAAGCTGGACATATTCCACACAGAAGCTAACCAGAAGCATTTGTTTCTCAAATGAAAGCCTCAATTGGGAACAGACTATATAAAAAATATTTTTAAAAGAAAGGGGAAGCAGCAAAAAACAAACAAACAAAACAAACAAAAAAAAAACAAAAAAAGAAGAGAGTCCTTTCTTAGTCATGCAAGTCGAACACCATAAAAGAGAAATAAAATGTAAGTGCCAAAGTCATGGGGAGTCAGCACTGGAAGGGACATCCTGTACCTGACAGTCCTTCACTGCTGTAAGCAACAGTATATGTTATTCCTTTCACTTACCGATAGCCTGAAACTTAATTTCAACCTCCAGGCTAAATCTATTAATCTCACTTCCTTTGGTTCTCGTGTTGCCTCTGCTCCTCATCAAACAATCCTCTGCAGGGTGCTTAACCCCTGATACGCCCAGGGAGAGGCATCACCCCACGCTGGTTTGCTCGACTAAACAACTCTTCTGGCTTCCTCCCTTTTTCCTCGATCATCTTAATAGCCCGTTGCTGTAACTCCCCAATTAGGATTCATTTCTCTTAATGATGGGTGATCGAGTTGAGGTCTTGTGTAAAGGCATCAGCACCTCCCTTTCTTTACCAGAAATACCTGGGCATTTGGCAAAGCCCATTCCCTTCATACTCAAATCCTCCTCACAGGCTTCTCCTAGAGCTATTATAAATGAGTCCCTTATGGAGTTTTATTCCATTAATTTATCACACTTTACTATTTCAGTCTTCACCGTCATTTCTAGCTGGTCCTGTGACATAGTTGGATCCTCCTCTGCAACAAGGATGCTCTGCAGCTTCGAGTCACCAGAGCCACCTACACCAGTGCCCCGCCAGCACACGGTGAGCGCCAGACACCGACGGTTACTGCCCGGCCCCACGGAGCTGCCAAAAATATTGCTTTCCTTAAAATGCATTTTAAAAAAATTTCATAAAATAAAAGTAAGTTTTTGGATTTGGACTGCCCCCCCCACCCTAGAAAGCTTGCAAGGCCAACCCTGCTCCCCAGCAGTGAAGCCTGAGCTGGAAAGCAAAACCTAACAGTGAAACGTGAATGAAATACAACATGTAAACAAACAGACTCAATGACATAAAATAAAATTATCAAGTTTTTGGATGTACTCCAAACTTAATAGCACAGAAGGAAGTGAACGTTGAACTTGCGGATTTTTAACCTCGAGTGTCTGTTTAATTTTAAAAAACAGCTGCTGGCTACATATTTGCACGCTACACTTTCACACAACACACACACATTGCCTGCAAGAGTCTCCTGCATTTAAATAAAAATCAGACATAGCCAACTATCATGAAAATGAAAAATAACCTTCCCGAGCCCTAGCTGCTCCCCAGCCAGCGGGGAAATCATCCCGAGGGACGCCCGCACCTCGCACACCCTGCTCACCCCTGCCCGCATCGCCTCTACAAAGTGTTTTGACCCTGGACCAGCAGAGAGGGTGCGGGCAGCAGCCCCTGCCTGGGGCAGCTCTCACCCAATGGAGACATCGGCAGAAGACAACCAGCCGTGGTGATGGCTCCCCGTGGACGTCCAGCCCTTCACTACAAGCCATCTTCGGGCTCAGGGGGGTGCGTGGGTGCGACTACTGCGCTGCTGTTAACTCCCCAAGTTTGCCTTCACAGAAGGGCTCAAGAGGATCCGGACCCGCCGGCTGCAGGTGGCTGCTCCTGCCTGACCACGGGCAGCAGAAACCGTGCCCGCAGAGGATCTGCCACCCCGGCTCCAGGACAGCAGCACCATGGGGACCACCCTCACCCACCTTGCAGCCCCTTCCACTGGGCACAAGCCAGGGAGAGTGAGGAGGAGCACGGCCATGCAAAACCCGGGCAATGCCTTAACCCTTCCTCGCCCTCCTCTGGGGACACGGGCACACAGAGCACCGTATGGAGAAAAATATGCTCCAAAACGGGTCATCTATTCTGTACCCTTGTTATTTGCAGCTAAGTATAATGGAAAAAATTGACTGTTTGCTTGGTGCAATAGGGCATGACTCTGTTTACACAGAAATAATAGCTAAACAGTGATGGATTCTAAATCTCCATTACAGTGAAAGATTTGAAGGAGTAAAGCAGTTAGAAAAATAATTGGTTTTCTTGTTTAGCTTTAAAAAGCCTTTACACACTGCCAAATTGAGAAGACTTCTCACTTTATTTTGGTTTTTTCCATTGGGGGGTGTTACATTAACAAAGGGAATAAAAATAACCCCAACCTACTTAGGGAAAAAGGAAGGCCTCTGACCTTCACTGTTAATCCAGAAGGTCGAGGCTTGGGAAGCCCAGGAGATGCAGGACCACAGCCCACACAGCCCCATCCCAGACGTGCGAGGCGCAAGATGATAAACACGGCTTAACACTCACTCAGGCTTGGGCTTTTGTTGTTCTGGGGTTTTTTTGGATGAAGCAAGTAATTATCACAGCAAACTGGCAACTTTTTAAGTTTTCAAGGAAAAGAGGAGAGAGCGATTTAACTTAAGCACTCTCAGCCAAGCACCGAACCTGGACAGGGAAGCGAGTGCCTCTCCGTCCTGGTGGAAGAGGCACGGTCAGAAACCTTAGGGGACAGAATAGGAAGACTTATGCAGCCAGGTCCAACTTAAAAACGAAGCCTTCCCAGCACCTTTCATTTCAAAGCCAGGCTGGAAAACAAGCACCGGCTAACTGGAAAGAGCGTAATAATAGCAGTAATGAAAACCACGCAGGACTTCTCTATAATGGAAAAAAGGCAGACACTTATGAGTTCAGAGCCCTCTAGGATGCTTCTGAATATTTCAAACACTAAAACGACAGACTTTTATGTTTTCTGAAGGCAGAGACCTTTCCCCTACCCCCAACTCCTCCGAGGCAGCTCTTTAAATTATTTAGCAGCATGGTGATTGCGTTCGGTGCTGGAGGAGACGGTGGCACCCACAGAGCGGGATGAGGATACAGCTGCCGGTGACATTTGCGGCATCTCGGTGGAGCGTCTCAGAGACCCGAGGCACGCCGGTCGGGGTGACAGTGGCCGAGGGGCTCCCCACGCTGCTTTAGGTCATATTTACATACAAAAGAGCAGCTGCTGTGCAGCTATTATGCTGCAAACTTTTCAGCGGTGACCCGTGGTGGGTGCGGGAGAAGGGGAGCAGCGGACGCAAAGCACCTATTGAGGCCCCATTAATTTTTCAGGAATTCTCAGGCTTTGGCCTTTACAAAACGCAGCAGGAGGAGGGAAGGGGAGAAAGAGACTCCAGCCAGGAGGAGAGTCTCCCCCCAGCAATCCTCTCCCCATCAAACAGCTTTGTCAAAACAGAGAAATGAATAGAAGCTGATCTGAGCTCCTCGCGTTCCCTAATTAGAAGGGAAAAATCCCGGGCAGTGATTGAAGCGCGAAGCGGCCCCTCGCAGGGCGCGGGCTCACCAGCACGCTGCACACACACACAGAAAGAAGTTTCTCTCCGCGGTCCAATTTCCGGAAATTTATTCCGGTTGTAAACCATTAGGTGCCAATTTTTCAAATCAACCTTACGATTCAATAGCACTGGCTGCCTAATAGACTCTGAAAAATCTTTTGCCGGCTCGCAGATGAGCAAACGTTATCTAAAAACATCTTAATAAGGCTCTTGCTATTCTTTCACCTCGCTGCTTACGGAAGGGGAGACGGTTACAGGCAGCCCAGCGCAGGTGGCTGAGGGGAGCAGTGAGCGATGGTCCACGCCAGCCAGCTCCCACGGATGCGATCCCCTCAGCATCACCCCCACGACCGTATGCTAACGACAGCCGGAGGGGGGAAAGGTCCACAGCCCTCCCCACACAGCCCTGCCTCCCGCGGTCTCCTGCTCTCCAGTCCTTACTAAAGGGTTGGGGAAAAAAAACCCCACAGTTTCTTTGCGGTGTGGGGAAAGGCGTCCGGAGAGGCACCCACCTCTCGTCCCCACCGTCACCCTGTATTGCCCAGAAGTAGGAATGTTTTTCTCCGCAGTTCCTTGCACTAGGAGGCACCATGATGCCGGTGGGTTCTGGACCCCACAACCTCTGCGGCACTTGTGCCCGTGACCCTGCTGTGCGGTGGGACACGTTTTGCAGAGGACGGGTGACACGGGGCAGCCAGGGGCTCTGGCCCAGAGCTCCCGTCTCACCCCCGCCGTTCCCCACGTTCGGCTGCCAGCACGCTCACGCAGCCACCGCTCGGCTGCGAGTCACAGCCATAAATTACGGCCCAGTGAATTACAGAAAAGGAGAATCGGCATCAGTTTAATCTTAATATTCCTGGCTGCGGATTTCAGCACTTCGGCGGCTCAAGGTCATGCTGGGAGGGAGCAGACCAGGACCGCGAACCTCAGCTCCCAGCCACGGGACATCCCTCTCCCTGGCCCTTTCCTCCTCTGAGGGGGAGTTTGGCCAAAAGGTCCCCACAGTTTTCACCCGGGCTGTTGTTTAAGAAAGTTTAAGAACTGCTACATAAAAGAAGTCACATTACGCAGGCTAGTAAGCTGGTCAGCAGTGACGCTGGCTAACTCAAAGGCCTGTGCTCAGGATGAAGGAGAAAGATCTAATATCCTATCTCCAGCTATCTGAAAATTCAGATTATACATCTAACGCACCTCATGGTTTTTCTAGCTACCCCTGGGGCAATCCTATAGCATGCACCTTCCCAATACTTTCATGTTTAAATAAAAGCAAATATTCTTATTGGATTCCTTTACGAATTCCTGCACACAACTTACGGAAATAAACGTCTCATTCCAAAGCCCACCCCCAGGCTCAACCTGTCCTCCCTACTTTGCACGCCGTTTTTATTTAATTGCCTCCAAAAACAATGCCAGGTGGGTCAGAGAAGGGGTTCGCTGCCTTTTGTAGCAAGTTCTCATGGCTTCACAGAACGGCACGCACGCACAAAGCTGTAAAATCAGAGCAGCCAGCAGCTCCCAAATTTGTTCTTGTGTAAATGCCACGGCTGAATGCTTTTTGAAGAATGCACGGAGAGAAGAAAGCGCACTCACCATGCTTTAGGCTCCGAACCAAGTTTTATAACCAGGATCCAAAGCCCCAAAAGGGAGGAAAAAAAAAAATTAGGTTTAGAATGTTAATGCTGACAGATTTACCGTCCGTGTTAATAGAACATCGCTGTACTTAGGAAGAGACAGAGCCGCACACTATAATCGACACTTGCACAATATCCACTTGACTGTGTGAATATCCCAACTCTGCTCGTATGAGCAGCTTATAGGAATTACAAAGGCTGAGCTAGCGAGGAGAGAAAGGATTACTGAGGGCCACAGTTCATTCTACTTCTGCATAAACAAAGTATGACCTTGATTAAATTAATAATCAAACTTAACATTCCCATTAAGCTGTTGCCGGAGAGCAGCGCAGGCCAGAGAGATAACCGCCCACACTTCTCCAGCCCCAGTGGACAAATGGACACGCGCAGGCTTTCCAGCTCCAAAAAAGCCTAAACAGCCGCTTAGCAGGATTAATTTTTAATAACTCAGCACTTTGTTTTTATGTACTTATTAAAATTTAAGACACCGAGTCATTGACCCCTGTAATTTTTCAATTGTTCAAGCCATGAAGTCTGGGTTGGCTAATTACGCCTGAACAGCTGTTGGAGACGACCTTGCGATCAGTGGGGAAAAGTTATGCAATACTATCGGTTTACTAAGCTCCACAACGGTTCCTCTCCTCCTCCCTACCCCGTTATCATTTTAAATAAGTTCATGAGTTAATTACACAGAATAATTCAGAGGGTTATTTGGGAAAACAAACCCTCTTGATAGTCTAATAAATGACAGCCGCAGCTACACGCACATGGGGTACTTGCAAACTTCACCTTCACCGACACCATGAAAAATTCAGTATTCACATGCTAGCCCTCCTCTCCAATAAAGCTGGAGCAGAAGCGAGGAGCCCGTGGCACCCGGATCCGAACCCTTCCACAAGGAAACGCAGCAGCATCGTGGCTCCTGGCGCTGCTCCCGGCGCTGGGGGAGAGTCTCGCAGAATTTTGTCAGGGTAAAAATAAAAGCCAACCCAGCAGAAACGGAGGAACTCCCTGCAACAACTGCTGTAGTGATTGAAGTGTCTGGTAAACAGTCACAAGTTCTCTAGAGGTATCGGTCTCCAGCAGTTTCTGGACTGACTTTCAGGAAGAGGGAGAAAACAATTCCTAGAAAAACAACCGAGAGGGATTCTCATCTCCAGGCAAAGGGGACAAATCACTGAAACAAAGTAAAAGCTGGAAGATGGAGGGGCAAAAGAACAGGTAATCATCAAATGCATAAATAACGTGCTGTGGTTGCCTGGGGACAAATGAACAGCGACATGAGAACCCTTGATGGAGCCTGTTCCGACCAGGTCCGAAGCCCTTTCTCTGCCTGCCAGCCTAACTCCAGCCACCACCACCAATGCTCGCCTATGCTCAAAGAAAAGATTTATACACGATTTCCTTTTATATCAGAAGACCCTTCTGTTGCATGCACCAAGGGCTTAGACACCTTACGGAGGAGCTGCTGGGCTTTAAGATGCCATCTTAAAACTGCTCACTCCACCTTGCTGCTGGAGAGGTTCCCTTCCCCACTGCGTCCGACCAGCCTCACCCCCACCAGTCCAACACTCCCAGCCCTGCCAAGGGTCGCTGGGTACCAAGCCGAGTAACAGTTATTTGGTCTAAAAAATGATCTATTTCATTGTTAGGTTTTGGTCAATACACTTGCAGTGGCCGAGAGCACACCACCCCCTCCTCCCCCAACAGCTGCACCCACAAAACGTCCCCACCAGCACACATCAGAGCTCACTAGCTCCCGGTTCAAACTACTGTAACCAGAAAAAGAATGATATATACACACTCAGGCCCACAGAAACAGCCATTAGGATTCTTCATGCTCCTGGGAGAGGTAAAAATGCCTTTGAATCTGCAAAGACCGCTGAGAAGGATGCTGCAAACACAAGAGGTGATTAATAACAGGCAGCTATAGGTACCCGAGACCAAGCAGGAGCGCTATCAGTGCCCAGCACCTGGCACCAAAGCACTCCAATTACATGAAAGTTTCTTGCTATCCACAAACAAGCCACATAAAAAACAAAAATCCCCCACCGAGAGCCTGAAAGTGATGATTTCTAAAGCAATTAACAGCCAAGTATTAAGCAAGCTAGCGCTGGGGACCAACCATGTGGGAAAGCATCGGAGAAGGCAGGCAGCTCTTGCTCCGACTGAGGACACGCAAGCAGCCTGCCGCATTCCTCACCAATGCGCGCTGCCTGCGCCGCCTCCCAGCAAGGGCAGCAACCGACAAGAGAATAAACTGCATCTGCTGGAAATACGCACAAAAGAATTAAAGGTAAATTGGACTTCCTTCTGAAAGACCGAACAAAACATCGTACTTGCGATACCGAGCGCACTCCTGTATGCGTCCCGAGACCATTCTTTCACAGCAAAACTTGTGCTGGAGCAAGCGTACAAAAAGCAGGGGGGTTCTCTGTTTAAATTACTCCCACTGCCCGGTATCTGTACACTTACTAGCTAAATGCATTTAAAAGATGAGAAGACCAAAAGGGAACTTAACAGACAACTGCTGCGATCAGGAGTCCAAATAGTCAACTTCGAAGTTTTCCATTAAATCAGAGAAAAAAAATTACTTACTGCGTCGAGATGCTGAAAACCACATTTCCTCTTTTGCAGACAGCAGTGTTTATAAACACACAGAAGCACTGCAAAGGCCTTAGGGTTTCTTTCCACCAAAAATAGCAATTGTCAACAGAGACACCATATTTCAGCATCGTGAGCTGTTACAGATTTCTATTAAAAATTAATATGCGTTTCCTTCTATTACATATGGTCTATAACTGCATATAAACCCAAACACGCAGTGCCACAAACACACATCAGGGTGTGAGCAAGAGCGCTCTCAAAAGCCTGACTGCAGAGTAGCTCGGAGGCCCTGTTGTGAACTTTGCACTGAGTTCAGCTGCAGTGAAGCGAGTGGGCTTTCCTTTGCAGCTTTTTTTTTTTTTT